>BRDA01091444.1:0-12838 GCA_036984385.1 Crenuchus spilurus
CTTCAGTATTCATTTACAATGTAGGGAAAATAAATAAATAGATAAAAACACTGAAAGAGAAGGTGTGTCCAATCTTTTGTCTGGTACTGTATATGAGTGGAGGAATTACACTTACTGGCTACTTCATTAGGTACAAGGACCATGTCTCTGCACTCAGTGTACATTTTAACTTCACTGAGCATATAGGTGCACTTTCTAGCTCTACAATTAGACTGTAGTTCATTGTCAGTAAATCACAACTACACTCTTAAAAAATATGTTTTTTTCAAGGGTTCTTTAGTAAAGAAAATGGTTCTATATAGAACCATCTACAATCAAATAACCCTTCTTGTGGATAAAGGGTTATTTTCATCAGTGAAAGGGTTCTTCAGATTGATTAGGAACGTGTTGTAGATGGTTCTATACATAACCTTTTTGAAAATGGTTCTGTATAGCCCCCAAAAGGGTTCTGTTGTAGTTTTTATGTCAAGCTTGTAATAATAGAGGAACTCTTTTTGGTGTTATATAAAACCAGTTTGTAGAGGTTTCTATGTAGAACCATCTACAGCACATTCCTCATCAAACCCTTTGGGTTTTTTGAGTGTTCATGGTTCTATATAGAACCATTTTCTTTACTACAGAACCACTGAAGAACCATCTCTATTAAGTGTACACTGTGAGTATGTGTGTTGTGAAGCTAAATAAGTTGCTAAAATACAGCTGTGCTCATGTCTTTTCACTCACTAACCCTTCATTTAAATGCAGTATTCATCACCAAACTGCTTATTGATAACTACAAATAATACTGGACTGCCATGAGGGGATGCATGAAAATTTCTAAAAATTATATATATATATATATTGTATTAATGTTATATACACAGCCATGCCAGAATATTATGAACACCTTCTTGTATCTACACTCATTTTATCAGCTCCACTGACCATTTGTAGTTCTACAATTACAGACTGTAGTCAATCTACTTCTCTGTATTCTGCTCTGTATTCTCTGATCTTCAATGGTCAGGAACTCCACAGAGCAGGTGGGTCATTCTCAGCACTGCAGTGACGCAGATGTGGTGTTGGTGTGTTAGTGGATCAGACACAGCAGAGACATATTTCACTTCAATGTCATTGAAATATATCTTCTAAAAGCAAGCTAAGGGTTGGCATGCTTATAAGAACTTCACAGTTTAAATAGTACATGTATATTACACCTCACTAACAAAACACATACAAATAATTTATATTACTATTATTTATTAGTTTGCAACAAAATTTGACAATCAAGTTTGTCAAAGTCAAAGGCTATAAAGCAATAGTTTCTCAAAAATCATACTTAAATAAATCAAATCTACCTTTTCTATATGATGAGAGACTTTCACAAATTTTGCATCAATGCTTAGTAGCTAACTAGCGTTAGCATTTTATCATCACCAACTACGTTTTCTTGAACATAAAACATATTACAGTGGTCCTAAACAGCAAACAAAGGCTTTGAAACCATATAAACATGTATAGTTCTAGATTTTACAGGATATTTGGTCTTATTTTTACTTCCAAGCAGAAACTCACAGTTAGCTATGCAGCTTCCAAACAATGCACTTTGGCTAGCTGGGTTTTTAAAAGGGGCGGAGCTTAAGCCCGTTTGTCTGTATAGCTCTCCCTCTTGTGTCTGTATGCGGAACTGTTTCCACTGCTGTAATTAAATTGACTGAAAAGTATTAAAAATAAAATAACTTGATATCACAATGTGAGCACCAATAAAATACTAAATGATCAACACGCATAACATTATCACATGAGCGTGTGATGTAAAGTGAAAGTGAAAGTGCACATTCACTGACCAGTGTGCTTGAAGATTTAGGAATTTAACCACCACATTTAACCCATGCATACAACAATGTAGTGGGCAGTGAGCACACTTGCCTGAAATGGCAGGCAGCCCCTAGCCACGGCATCCGGGGAGCAGTCGAGGATTAGGTGCCTTACTAAAGGGCACTTCAGCCATGTCCTAGCTGGGGATCGAGGGATGGGTCCCTAACCACCAGGTCATGGGTGCCCCCTGTTTCTGATTTTACATCTATGAGGTGGACCAACATGGTAAGTGTGTCTAATAGAGTTATACAGCGCAGCACACACTAACACAACACCACCACATCAGTGTCACTGAAGTCCTTGAATATGATCCGCCACCCAATAATAGCTGCTCTGTGCTGGTCCTGTGGAGGTCGGGACCACTGATGAACAGGGTGAACAAAGTATACAGAGAAAGGATGTGACCAGTGACTGCATTGTATATGCTGAGGAGGACGCTGATTATAAACATGAGCTATATGTAATAATATCTTTCTATGAACAATAAGAGCTGGTACAAATGATTCAGATGAAGATATTGACCCAGTATTGTGAACATCAGGTATTTTCTCTCATTGTGCCACGTCTTTATAACTGCAGCTTCACAATATTTCTGATAACAGGCAGTTTTTTCATCACAGGCCGCCCACTGACAGTTCATGTGATTGGATTAATTTCATTTCACAGCCCCAAACTGATCTATCCACTGGAACCACCAAGAGATTTCTTCTTTTTTGTTCCAGACAGAAAACCACCAAGGCCCCACTGACCTTTCTTTACGCCAAGGAAATAGCACTGATTAAGGTGCTTGCCTTTCTTCGCATCCTTTGTCCTTTACAACATATGGCAAACCTTGGAGTTCAAGGACACCACCAGTTTCACACATAATGGGAGATTCATCACTGACACTAGCATCAATCTCTCTCCTCCCAGAGCGGCCGAGGGGACCTCCACTTTACCACCACCCACTCTTACTTCCCAAATCACCGCCTGCCTGTGTGAGTGTGCTACAGAGTGGAAAGACACACAAGTCATCAACTCCACAGTCACTTGTCATCTCAGACTAGATCTGTTATTTCTGCTGAAATTTCATTAATATACTTAATATATAAAATACAATAGGAGTTACTGTACATACATGTTTTCCACATAATCTCCCTGCTTTTCAGTACATTTTGTCCATCTGTCAACAAGCTTTGTATTCCCTCATTAAAATATGTTTTTGGCTGAGCTGTGAGACACAAATGCACCACCATCTTCACCTCTTCATCAGACATGATTCTCCATCCTCTTATGGCTTCTTTCAGGACCCAGAAAACTGTCAGCAGCTGTTTGACTTTTGAACTTGTTCTTGGTGGATGATTGAGGATGTTTCTGCTGTTTACTTTTATACTCGTAGCAATGAAGCCATGTCTCATTACCAGGAATGATTCTTTTACCTATATGTAAAAGGTGAATGTAACTTTCACCTTTCTTACAGTATTGCTCCACATTTTGTTTGATGTCCAAACGCATCTGCAACAAATCACTACATGCTGCTCTTCTTTTGTGCAAATCGTAAAAAGGGGTGGCTATTTTTTGTTGCACGGCAGTCATAAATGAGCTGATGTAACAAGTTCAAAACTGCACAGCATTATGTAGACAGTGACCTCGTAGAGGAAGTGTTTATAAGACATTTCATGCAACAGAAGTTTTAATACTTATCTCATATATTCATGACATATTCCAGCTCAATTTTGTTTGTGTATTATACATTACAGTATTTTCCAAGATCATTTAGCTGAATATACAGCTAAAAGTCTTATCAAACCAATAGTTTGTGACTAACATACATATAATCTAGTACTACGCTACACTGGATACTGTTTTAGAACAATGTATGTATTATACAATATAACCTTATCTGTAACAATTAGATACATAAGGAGTTATAAATATACTACTACTACTACTACTACTACTACTACTAATAATAATAATAATAATATTCATAACGAGAAGAAGAAGCAGAAGTATTGTTTTAAAGTGAAGTCTACATAATGGACACCTAAAATATAAGGCCAAAGATTGTGATGTATAATACAAAAGAAAAAATTAAGTTTTTCTTAATAAAATAGTAATAATCAGCTAATTAACTGCATCTAGATTGTTGGTAATAAAGCCATTATAACGTTCTCTTAAGGTTTAATGAGAATTTAACAAATGTATTATAGTGTTCTGCAAAACTGACATGTTAAAGCATTTTTTAACAGCTTCATCTCCACTCAGCCCTGAGCTCCATACCAATTAGAACAAAATACCTCCTCAACACAGCAAAGCCCAGAGCTGAGGATAATCCCCCGCCTTTCCCCAACACCACCACTGCCCTGTATGTCAGCTCAGTGATGTCATCCACAACGGTGGTCTCTTTTGTGTTGAGATTAGAGGCTGTGGGATCTGCTGCTGATATTGATCTAATGTTGACTTAAGACAGAAGACTGTCTTAAGCAGCAAGCTGTTTCACATAGCCATTCTGATGTTGTGTGTCTCAGGCCGGGTCCCAGAGAACACTTCCTTCCTGGAGGAGCCTAATCAACATATTTGTTTGTTTGCCTCCAGTCATAACTGTAAGCGCAAAACAATAGAGACGAGACCCTGGCCATCCTGTCCAAAGCTCCACAAATGAGCCTGCAGACTCAGAACGGGAGAAACAAGCATATTAAAAGCAGACATATGACGAAGGTGATCAAACAGTGGCCAAAATCAATTCCTTTCATAGACTGTATACAGATGAATGATAAGGCTCTGTTCACTTCTGTTCTATAGAAACAAAGCCAAAATACCATCATGATCTGGTCAAATTTGGAGACCAGAGTACATAGACTCATTTGTCTGCACCGACCCCTCCCAATAGTCATTGGTTGAAATGAACCAAAGATGCTAAAGCTTCGGTTTGCTCTGGCCTGGTTTAACTCTGCTATCAGCACGCGCTGGTGAAAAGACAACAGTAATTGTTTAGAACAAACAAGAAGACCAGACCAGACCAGAACATAAATCTAGGGAGACCAATGGCTGAGATTACAACAAGCGCTGAGTCCTGTACTTCTAACTATACTACTGTTAGCTGGCTCGCTAACAGTAAGAACGATCTGGTGCAGCAAGGGTAGCCAGGTCTAACTAAAACATCCAGTCCAAAGTTTATCTATAACCTGCTCTTCAGAAGCTGAAACTAGCCAAAATCTTACATGTCACATATGTTTCAATATAATAGATGGCAAAAAGAATCAGTGTACGACCTTAAATCTTCTATTAATCATACTTTATTTTAAAAAGTATATTGTAATTGATACTTTTTGTGACGCAATTTGTTTCTAATGGTATTAGTATTGTTATTTTATCATTATATTACTAATATTATTATACACTGTCATATCAGAATACAGGTAGTCCCCAGGTTACGACATTGATCCGTTCCTACATTTGCGCTGTAACCCGAATTTCGTGTAAGTCGGAACATACGTAAATACTGTACATAAATAACATACTGTAAGCACTTATCCTATCCTAACACCTATCCTAACACAGTAATTATCAAAAAACACATAAAATATGTTTAATTATGAAATGAAACGGACAGGTAACTGTGTATTCTTCCGCAGCGCACACCAAACACGAAACAAGGCTTTATACAATAAATGGGAGATGTGTCGTAACCACGAAACATCGTAACTCGGGGACGACGTAACCCGGGGACTACCTGTATTATTATCACCTACCTAACCTTAGCTCAGTTGAGATCCCTGACACTTTCCTCATTGCACCTGTGTTCATTATAAAGGTTAAATGGTCCACTGTGGGGCTCTGTACCACTTGCTGGAGTCATTCCTTCCTGGTATCAGTGGCCCACTGGTTTTCCATTGGGAGGCAGTCAATGTACAATAAGCCCATTCTCAGTGCAACTTCCTTCTATAACATCCCACAAAATTAGATGCTACCACCCTTCACCTTATGATCATGTCCTTTTAGATGTCACATCACATTCTTTGCCCGTGATAAAGCTCTGCTACAGTGGTCTGGTGCGCTTACAGTAAACCCTGTCACATGGCATCTGATGTCCCAGGCCAAGTAGGAGAGCATAATATTCTGATATGGCTGTGGTTGTTTCACTTTTAAAGACAATGCGCTGTCCATGTTGTCCAGAAGTAAGAGCCTATAACGGCAACCTAAAACAGACCCTCGAACAAGAGCATTCTGAACAAAGTGGAACAGGCTCTCTCCTCTTATCTTAATCAAACAAATTACAGCGCCAATACCAACTCCCCTCTCATTTCCGTTATTTGTCATAAGACCATGTCCCCGATCCAGGATGTTTGAAGAAGGAGAGACACACTTGGGTAAATACAGGCCTATCAGTATTCCATTTATTTGAAAGATCATGTGCACCGACGCTCCATCTGTTTATTAGAATAATACATTAAAAGTAACATCAACAATGGGCCAGTGAGTGATGAGGCGTATGAGGACGGTTAGTAGGAGAGTGGGATGTGTAATGCTTGATTTTAGCCTCTGTTCTCTCTCTCTCTTCTTTCTCCTCTGTGTTCTGTCTGCTCTCTCCTTGTCTCCTTCACACCCTGTCTGTGGCCATCTGGGCCTTGGCAGTGTCTGCTCACTCAAGGTGAAAGTAAACTACAGCCTGTTCTGTCAGAACCCGCGTACCGCCAAGACCGCTGCAACACATTCACTTGTCAATACCACAGCATATGTGGTCTATTGACTACATATGAAAAACATATAAGCATATAATTGGGTGGAAAATATGACATTTTGAGAGATGCTTTGGTAACGCATACAGACGAAAATGAATAGGTGACTATTGAATTCTATTGTTTGTTAGCGATAATAGTTTTTTAGCTCAGGCTTTAAACTTGGACTCCAAATATGTCTTGGCTGATCAAAACTGTGTAAATATGTCGTCTATAGACTGTAATATAGTCACATATACTGTAATACACTGAATGCTTGAGCATCTCCAAAAAGTTCATTTGTGTTCATAATTTATTTATATATTTTATACTCATTATACATTAGTGACATAAGTCAAACCTCTTTTCAAGTTTGGCTTATAGGTCAGGACAATCAGAAAAGTAGAATCTCAAATGATTAGGGTATTTCATTTGGTGATGTATATTGACAGAAATTTAGGCATGCGCGTAATTTGCGGGGGGGATAGGGGGGTTATGACCCCCCCAATAATCTGAACCAATCACTATAACCCCCCCAATAAAGTCACATAATTTCAATTTACAAATACATCTTTCATGAATAACTTGTTAATTTTCTTTATTCATGATCAATTTTGGGTAAAATACTAGCATGTTTAATCATTTGGTAATGTAACCCCCCTTTCCCCACAAAAACTTGGTATCACCCAACCCGTTGGCGTTAAGCAGCAGCGCCAGCGTTGCCAGGTTCGCGGTTTTCACGCCAAATTGGGCTTGTTTGAAAATCCAGTCGCGGGTGAAAATTCAAGCGTGGCGGGATGCGGTTTTGTGGGATACTTTTAAAAATTACATACAGAATACATAAAATACATACAGAACGTGTTTAGTAGTAAAGAGTTTAATGTTTAATGAAATACATACGGTTTAAAGTAAATACATACACTTGGAAAATTAGGTGTGTCATATAATAGATTCTAAAAGTGTAAAATATTTGTTACTGTTGGAAGAAATGTGAAAAATTTCTTAATTGTTTAATGTGCAGAGTAAATACAAAGAAAGTTAAATAAATACATAAATGACTTAATAAATAAATAAATAGGCAGACAGCTCAATCCCCCCAATATTGGACCCAAAGTTATGCCCTTGAATTTAGGTGACTACTAAATTTTATAGTTTGTTAGCAACATTAGCCTTACAGCTAAAGCAAAATTTGAACTCAAATCATGCATTGGCTGATCAAAATTGTGTAAATATGTGGTCTATAGACTACAATGGTAGCCTCTTACAATATACTATAATATACTGGCCATCCTCATAAAGTGACACATTCAAGCCTTTTTAAAATGCTGATCAGTGTGGCTTGTAGCTCATGACAATCAGAAATCCAGAAACTCAATTATTATAACATTTTATTTGGAGTTTGCGTAAATTACTATTCAAACAGTATCAACATTAAAACTAAAAAGACTTGAAATATGTGACTTTATGTGCAATGAATATGAAATATATGTTCATTTTTTTATTAATTTATGAACACAAGTGATATTCTAAAAGGTTTTCGTGATGTATATTGGTGGATTTTTAGGTGACTATTGAATTATATTGTTTGTTAGCAACATTACTGTCATGCCCCCGCCATGTGCTGTTTCTGTCCATGTGTCTTGTCACCATGTGCTTTTTGTTTCACGTCATGTCTCTATGTCACATTGTCCTGTCTGGTTAATGTTCAGCACCTGTCTCGTCTCATCTCACAGCCCTGCTTGTTCATTCCCCTGTGATTAAGTTTGTTATTTAAGTTTCCCCATTTGATTGTAAAGGTTCATTAATGTTATTGTATATTAGTGAATGTCAGTGTTATGTTCATGCATGTAGGTCAGTCATAGTATTGCGTTTTCGGTGTAGCCACAGCCTCCTCTTTGTTTTGATTTGGAAGCCACCAGTGTTTTGTTGCTTAGTGTGTATAATAAATTATCTCGTTTGGTTCCCACCTCTACATCCTGACTCCTCCTCAACTCTCGGCATCGTTAGAATTAGCTTTGTACATTTGACTAGTAATTGGTAAATTACTTTTCACAGTATCAGCATTAAAGTAAAGGCTTGAAATATGTATGACAATTTGCTTTTATGAATTAAATTAAAAGAACTTTTTCATGTTATTCACATTTTTAGAGATGAACTAGTATATGAAATGCAGCATTGAAATATGTACTTTATGTGTAATGAACATAATATATATTATTTTTTTATTTATGAGCAAAAACATTTTTCCACAACATTCTAAGATGTTTTGATTCTGAGATGTTTTGGATATTTAGGTGACTATTAAAATATATTGTCTGTTAGCAAAGTTAGCAGCTCTAGTTCTAAATTAAAGAAGCACAATTTGGACTCCAAGCATGTCATTGCTGATTAAAATTGTGTAAATATGTGGTTTGTAGACTATAATGGTAGCTTCACATGATATACTATAATATACTGAATATATTGAAAATTACTATAGATTCTATATTCATGCTGTATTCTAACATAAAATAACACTCTCACATTTATAGAAGAGGATTTACATAACTAACCTCTCAATGCATGCTGATAAATGTGTCCTTGTAGACTGGAAACAACAATTAATTACTTAAATTTTAGCTCAATTACAAAACTAAAGTCCTAATGAAGTGAATCCTCACATGCATATAAAATACATACACAAAATGAAAGTTCATGTACATTACACAAATGGTTGTTGTTATGCTGGGATTCTGCAAGGCTTGTCCTTGTGGCTAAGGACACATCTGTGGGCACAGCATGGATAAGTCACTTGTGTGCATTGTGACATTCACGCACAAGTACGAATGAGCCCGCATCATCTGAAATTCACAGCGCTGTAGGAATATGGGCAACCAGTGTTGAGTAATTATCATCTTCAGGTACAGCTCTAATATCAGGATATGGCCACAGATATTAGCCCTCAAGGTAGCAGCCACACAGACAGATGTATGTACACACACACACACAGCCTGAGACAGCCATCCTGCAGAGGTGTTAATAGGCTGAGGGTGTTTTATCTCAGGTGGCTGAGGAGAAAATAGGTTTTGTGTCTTGGGGGCTGGGTTTGTTCTTTAATTCTTCAACCTTTACGCTTGTTTAGTTCCACTATTCTGTGAAAATTGAGGGAAAAAACGTACATGCTTAAACTTGTCATGAGAGAAAATTTGTCAGATGGAAAGCCACCGAGTCTCGGTTTAAAGGGACCATGATCAGTAGGTACTGTTTTGATTATACCATTCTAAAAACCACGGGGTGCTCCCTTAAAGCAAGATTTAGCCAGACAAGATAAGCCCAGTTTAAAAGGTTTTCTCATTGGACAGGTCTGACTTTTCTCAGGTTAGCCAGGTAACTTAAGCCAAAAGTCAAACTGTTCAGTATGAACAATATGCTGCTCTTTTCTCATTGAACACTCTTGACCTTGGACTTAAGATGAGCAAATACTCACCAATGCATTTGTTTCCAAACCATGTAAGATATCATAAAGCTTTCCTATTTCACATTAAGAATAGATAATAAACTTTAAAATGATGTATTGTTATTTCTTTTGTCACGTGACAGGATTTGCTACATGTATAAATAAGTGAGCACACCAGTCAGTTGTAGCAGAGTGTAAAACCATCATCATGGACAAAGGATGTGATGTGTCGAAAAGGGCTGATAATAGAGTACACAGTAAATCTGCCAGTGTTAAATCAACACTATTAGAGTTAAATTAACACTGAGGGTGTCAAAATGTAACACTCTCAGTGTTAATTTAACTCTAATAGTGTTAATTTAACACTGGCAGATTTACTGTGTACCAGGTGAAGCATGGTGGAAGCAGCATCTTAGAAAACACCAACTTTGCAGTGAAGATGTATTGAAAATGGACTTCTTGTACATTGAGTGCCTCCCAACGGCATAACAGTGGTGTCAAAGGCTATTGATGCCAGAGGGGACACTCTGAACCAAGGGTAGTTATTCCTACTATTAGTTAGGTGGTCATAATATTATAATAACATGACTGTGCATATTTCTTTTGGATTTTATTCTTTATTTTGGATCTCAGCAGGATATGATAATGCTATGTGATTCTGTTACCACTATCAAAATGTTTTGTTTCCTCCCATGTTCCATGTAATTCAAGTAGTTACGTTTGTCATATGATCACAGAAAAGGCCCGTGTTTATTAGATTAAATATACAAAATATGTAACAGGGAGGGACATATGACATATTAAGAGATACTTTAGTGATGTATATTGATGGAAATAACTAAGATGTTTAGGTGACTACTGAATCCTATATGTTAACAATGTTAGCTCTACACTCTTAAAAGAGATGGTTCTTCAAGCGTTCTTTAGTAAACCCAAAGGGTTAATTTCATGGTGAAATGGTTATTCAGACTGATGAGGTGCTTTAGATTGTTCTATATAGATTATATTACACAGTGGTGCTTGAAAGTCTGTGAACCCTTTAGAATGTTCTATATTTTTGCATAAATATGACCTAAAACATCATCAGATTTTCACACAAGTCCTAAAAGTAGACAAAGAGAACTCAATTGAACAAATATATTATACTTGATCATTTTTTTATTTAGGAAAATGATCCAAAATGACATATTTGCTAATTTATGCAGAAATAGAAAATTTTAAAGAGGTCACAAACTTTCAAGCACTACTGTATATAAATATATTAGATAATACATCTATTTTCAAAGAGATTCTATATAGCACCAAAAAAAGGCTTCTTCTATTATTACAAGCTTAACATTGTAACTACAGCATAACCCTTTTAGGGGCTATATAGAACTCTTTTCAAAAATATTCTGTACAGAACCATCTATAGCACATTCCTCATCAATCTGAAGAACACTTTCTCTATTTAAAGAACCCTTTGAGTGTTCATGGTTCTATATAGAACCATTTTCTTTAGTATAGAACCCTTCAAGAACCATCCTTTTTAAGAGTGTAGTTCTAAATTAAAGAAGCAAAAAATGGTCCTATATATTTGTCAGAAAGTAATACCTGGACATCCAAATTTTGCATTTATGTTCCAAACTTGGCCATAAATGAAAGACAGTGATGCAGAAGTGTGGAGGTCAGTGTTAATGTGGTGTCAGTGTAATAATCCATACAGCCTGCACTCTCTGCCCTCCTGTGCTGTATAACCCCACTTGCTCAGTAGCATTACACATGCAATTAGGTTGTTTGTTTTACATGTATTTATGGGTCCTGGAGGTCTGACAGACACAGGGCTCACCTCACTCCCCATTGAGGACCATCTGCCGCACAGCCAATTAATATTCAATAGGCCTTCTGCTAGAGCTCACATCCCCTTTACCTGCTCTACTGAAGCTGCTGATGAGCGGCTGCAGCCTCAGAGAGGAGGAGGAAGTGTGATTTTATAGATATAGAGCAGAACAGACAGTCGTTGCATCACCTTCACCAGATCATCTACAATATAAAAAGTGCAGAGAAGCAATGTCTTCTATGCAGTACAGTACAGTTTTACTTATATTTGGTTTTCAAGCTGAACGTTCATCATCTCCGCTTTATGTATGAGGATGCATGTGGGTCAGAGACATGCTGTTATGTAATCTTTGGAAATCAGCAGCTACAGGCTGCACACAGTTAGTCACCATACCCCTTCACTGGGCACTAGGCAGGGCATTCCACTATTTTTGCCATATCCAGGACATGTCGCCAATTCATCTCTAGACACACTCAGAATATGGCAGTTTAGAGTAACCAATTCACCTGATTTCCAAGTGTTTGGACTGTGGAAGGAAACCCAACTGGAGACTCCGGAGGAAACCCTGCACACATGGGGAGAAAATTGAAACTCCACCCAGACAACATCCCTGGTGCTGAAATGTGACTGTGCTAACCACAATAAAACCTAGAATCAAAAATGCTAAAGAATAACTACAACACTAGTCATACCAACATCTATTAACAGTAAATAAATACAAACCGGATTCCAAAAAAGTTGGGACACTAAACAAATTGTGAGTAAAAACTGAATGCAATGATGTGGAGATGGCAAATGTCAATATTGTATTCGTAATAGAACATAGATGACAGATCAAAAGTTTAAACTGAGAGAATGTATCGTTTTAAAGGAAAAATATGTTGATTCAAAATTTCATGGCGTCAACAAATTCCAAAAAAGTTGGGACAAGGCCATTTTTACCACTGTGTGGCATCCCCCCTTCTTCTTACAACACTCAACAGACGTCTGGGGACAGAGGAGACCAGTTTCTCAAGTTTAGATATA
>BRDA01091444.1:16622-30055 GCA_036984385.1 Crenuchus spilurus
CAACAAATACCTGATTATAGAGAAACAACCTCAGTAAACACTATTAATCACTAGAATAAGAGATATTAGTCCATAAACATCCTCAATAAACACTATTAATCACTAGAATAGGAGATATTAGTCCATAAAGAACCTCAATAAACACTATTACTCACTAGAATAGGAGATATTAGTCCATAAACAACCTCAATAAACACTATTAATCACTAGAATAAGAGATATTAGTCCATAAACAACCTCAATAAACACTATTAATCACTAGAATAGGAGATATTAGTCCATAAACAACCTCAATAAACACTATAAATCACTAGAATAGGAGATATTAGTCCATAAACAACCTCAATAAACACTATTAATCACTAGAATAGGAGATATTAGTCCATAAACAACCTCAGAAATGTGAACTTTGATTTGGTCCATGATTCATTGGTCCAAGGTTCTGTGAAAAGTTTAAACACCACCATTGAAAGTCATCAATATTCTTCCTGTCCAGCTGTAACATCCATAAAGAACCACAGAGAATACCACAATCTGGACAGTTCTAGTCTTGTAACAGACAAATTATTACATCTTCTCCATCTCCTTCATCCTTGTTCGAAGTCTCAGTCTGGTTCTGCTGGATCTATTTTAGTTAAAAATTGATCCAGAGAGGTCAAAGCTGTCCACCACTTCACCATTTTCTCCATCAGGGGTAAAGTTAGGGGCTCTTCTGTTGTCATGACTTTTGTCTTCAGCCTCATCTGTTTACTTTAACTTTGAATGCAGGACCCTCCAGCATATAGTGAGGATGGCTGAGAAGATCATTGGGGTCTCTCTCCCACCTCTAACAAACATTTACAACAAGTGCTGCATCTGGAAAGCTCTCAGCATTGTGGAGGACCCATCACATGGTCTCTTAACCCTGCTGCCTTCTGGTTGGTAGAAGATACCACAGTATTCTGCCCCTCACTGCTACAGGAATCCAACAGATTAATTCCTCAAACTGTCAAGACTCCTTAACGCACACTGTCTGACTCTCAGGGACTAAATATCACCGCACATTTGCACAGCACTGTATACTGCCCACAACTGTACATTGCACATAACACTCACTGCAGACTGGACACTAAACAATCACTCAATACCATCATTACATTTGTCCTGTCTTGTAACATGTCTCAGTCTAGTTAGAGGGCTTGTACTATAGTGTAGATCTTGTATGACTGCATGTTTATTGTGTTGTCATTGCGTTTGTTTTCTGTGTTGCAGCTGGTCCTGGAGGAACGTTGTTTTGTGTCATTATGTACTGTACTGTATACAGCTGGAATGACAATAAAAGCCAATGCTGTCTGGTGTCACCATTGCTTGGCAGTGTAATTTTGTGTTACGAAGGCTGCATGATGCCATGTCATTTTTCTGTCATGAGTAGGCCTATCACTAAATCAGAAAAAAGTCAAATGCCCCCTAAATTCCCTGTTGGTGGTTATCAAAATTGCACCCATTCACTGGGTAAAGTTATTAATATTCTTATTATTGAAATTAATATTCTTATCATTTAAACATGCAGTTGACTGTCACCATTGTTTTGCACAATTGCTTGTTGTGTTACAAATAAAACTAAATAAAGAATAAACAAAATAAAAGTAAAATGCTGAAGTCATTGTTTGTGATAAATTGTGTCACATTAATGTCATGATCTTAGCCACAGCAGTGAGTTTAAAAACAGGATGATACATATAAGGGTTGAAAGAGGAATCTGTCTCTAAAATAGAAATTGAATAAAGTGTTTACTTATGTAGGTAAAAGTAGATGTTTAACTACCTGTTAAAATACCCCAGAATGCAGGAAATGGCTTCTACTTTATTCAACAGTAGACCCACACACATTACAAATGTTTCTGATGTCCTTTTTCCATTCTCAGTCTTCTTTTTCCCCAAATTTGGAAAACAATGACACTCCAATGGGCTTCATCAGCAAATCCCACCTGCCGCTTAATGAACATAACAAATCTATGATATACAATTCACTTCCCTCTGAACTTTATATGCAAAATCAGAGTTTTAGGGAGTCTTGCCTGATTCCGTCAGCTTAGGAAAAGTCAGGCATAAATATCACCGCCAACAGCTGTTGTTGGTATCTTCCGTGGAGCAGATCTGATCTGATCTTTGAATGAGATCAGTGACTCGAGTCTGTTGTACAGAAAAGAGCTGTCAGCGCCGGCTTCGTGTAAAAATGGAGAGATGTTGTGAAAGAGATGATGTACACTGTGTATTTCCCACAGACCAGTGCTTCAGTGTAGCATCTATTTACAGCCGCACTCCTTGATCTATCACATCGTTTGAGCCGCCCTCCTCCCAAGGCATGACCTTTGACCTGCGCAACCTCGGTCTCCCTCTGTCTGTGGCGTCTTGGAAAACCATCAGCTGACAGATTTACTGCCCTGAGCATTCAGCAGAGCGTATGGTCTCATAGGGTTACACCCCCAGACTCCTCAGCTCCTCTTTGAATCCTGAGTAATTTACTGTAAGGGCACCTCTGCGCAGAATATATTGTTATTGTTCAAGGAGATATGAATCGGACAGCTGTCCAAAGGCTAATTCATTGCCGCAAAGACACCCTAATGACTCTGTTTGATGATATATGACAGAGACAGATTGAAGTCCTGTTTTAAAGACATCTGAAGAAGCTGATTTTCTCCCCTGCTCCTGTGAAAGCCATTTTTGTGTGAGCGTTCTCCTCAACCTGTCTCTGAAGATTATTAGAACTGACAGAAAAAGGAGGAAAAAACATACAGAGCCATCGTCAGTGCTGAAACATACAGGAAATAAATCTCTACAAGGATTAAAACACTCAGTGAATCGTTTGACAGGTATGATATTAAAATGATACAACCCCAGTATTAGCTATGAGATGGAGCCGACATGATGAAAGATGCTCAAGCACATTTCAGCTGTTTTATTTAACACTATTGTGTTTTTGGATTCGCTGTCTGAATCTGCACGCCTAAATCTTTAAGGCTTTTATACAGCAAGTACAAGAAATGAATAAGAAGTTGTTATTATTATTATTGTTGTTGTTGTAAAAGAGCATCAACTTTGCTGAAAATGTGTTTTATAATGCAGTTTACTGACAAATGCTTATAATTTGCAGTGGAACCTTGGTTTTCATCATTAATCCATTCTAAAGCGTCTGATGATAACCAAAACAAACATAACTGAAGCCATATTTCCCATCAAAATAATGTAAATCCAATGAATCCATTCCAGACACTCCAAAACTTACAAAACTACATTTTAGATAAAATAACCGTAGTTTTACAGAAAATCGTCGTGGGATCCAAACTTATGATTGGAGCCAATCGCAGAGCAGACAGAAGCAAAAGAAACAAATAAAAGAGCTACTAATAATGCTACACGTCAAACAAAAGCGACGGTGCACAGCAGTACCGCTCGAAAACGGGTGCAAAATAAAAAATAGCAAATACAAGGAAGTTTAGTCCACGTGCGCGGAGCGGTCAGATCAGATTTCATGTCTTTTTGCTTGTACGCATGCGCGTAGTGAGTGAGTCAGCGCGTTGGCTTCTCTCGTTTACTTACGTCGCTGTACAGCAAAATCAACCAGCTTGCATTTATTCATCTTCTTCACCTGATCATGTACAGTCACCATCACACAGCAGCTACTAACAAGTACAGGGTTGCCAGATCCCCCAAACCTCCTACCGATTTTGTAACAGAAAGTCACACTACACAAACAAAAACTAGCCCAAAATCTAAAGTGACACATACATTTCAATGAGCTTTAAAACGTAAATCTTCTTCAAATCTAAATTTCTCAGTCACTTTCTTCTTTTATTTAGTGCAAAAACACTGCCGGCGACTGTATTTTTGCAAACCTGACAACCCTGCTCAAATGTGAGGAAGGCCACGTGTATACGTATCAGTGTTCACAGGCAAGCCCTTTCAGGGACATTGGTTCACATTACAGACAGATACACATCACTTACATTTGTGAATGTGAACCGTCAAGATAGTTAAATCTGATCTGAGTAAAACATTTGAGCAATGTGGCTTATAATGTGAACGTAGCCTATGACTTCTCCCTTTTGTGTACAAAATATCTTAAAAAATAATGAACCTCTGAATGTAAGTAATAGATGCTGGACCCACCAGCAGGTCCAGGGTATTTAAGAGCTTAAGCAGCTGCCCCCTCTCCATACGTAATATCAGTATTTTGCTGAATGCTTTCATTCTTTTTTTCCAGTTTTTAATTTTCAGTGTAAACGAAAATTATTAATACCTAATCGCAGTAAAGAACACTTATAATTCAAGCAAAATCATCCATCTTAAGTAGCTCTCTGTTGACTAAGCCGTAAATAAAATGCATTGTGCCGAGACTTGGATTTCAGAAATGACAGTTCCAATTAAAATTCATAAGAGCTGGATTTGCCAATGCAGTCTTTGAGGGAACAATGGGAAATTAATGTTTAATCCTATTAAGATAAGGCTGCGATTTTGGCCTGGTCTCTATCTGCCTCTCAACAGAGAGTCTGTCATAAATTGAATCTCCTCTGTGACAAGCACAGGCTCAGGCTTCCCTCAAGTCATTATCAAAGCAATGACCACAGCACACAAACGCAACGTTGTTATGATAGTCCACTTATCGGATTTGCCAAAGAAAATCACGTGTGAATCGAATCACTTTGACTAAGTGCAGCAATGCCATTAGACGGCTTTGTCTGACAGGGAAATATGTTTAGTTGACAAGCGATACCATCAGTATTACATGCAAACTGAATGCCAGGTTTTAGCAGAGCCTCTAGTTCCAGGAAAGTTAGCATACGTTGGATTTCCCCCTTGAAGGTCTTGTTTTGCTGGCCTCTGATCCTCACAAATGCCGTTGAACGTGAGAAGCCATTAACACATGCAGAAAACATTTCACAGTGTTTCAGATTGTCTCAGAATGGTAAAATAATCAGATTCACTCACGTAACCTCTGAATGGGACTTTGGCTGTTTTGCAAGAGAGTTCTCTGTTCTCACATATAGTACTGAGGATGTGCCAAAAAAATAAATAAAGTGAACCAATGACATTTCTTAGCATTTGTCTGGAACTTTCAGCAATTAATGCAGCAGCAACACATCAGCAAAATCCCAAGGTGGCCTTTATCTTCTTCAGCTCCTCATCTTACTCTCATTGTTCAAAATTCAGCTCAATCAATCAACTCAGCACTGCTCTTCCTATCGCCAGTCCTCCCTTACAATCTGCTCCATGAGACATGAGTGCAATTATGACTGGCCTATAATTAAAGACCAAATGGGACAATTTATCTTTCTTTTTATGGGATAAATGTACAGAGCCCTGCTGTTGACTTGCCATAAAAAAAAGAAAGAATGCACAGACTAAATAAGGTCCAGGAACAAGATCCTAATACATGGCCATGACTTAATAAGGCATGGGATCAAGATAGTTAAGTCGTAGACACGTCCTGCTAATGCATGAGAATGAGATCATACATGCTAAGTTGTGGCCACAAATTACAATTTCATTCCCGCATCTTAGTAAGACATGGCCACTGCTTCACTATCTTGCTCCCATGGCTTGATAAGGTGTGGGCTTGCATTGCAATCTCATTATCACTTCTTACTAAGTCAAAGCCACAAATTATCTTTTTATTCCCATGTCTTAATAAGTTGTGGCCACTGTTTAGCTATCCTGTTCCCACACCTTTCAAAGTCATTACCAGAGCTTAACTATCTCATTGTCACACCTTCTATGTCATGACCACACCTCAGCTATCTTCTCCCATATTATTAAGTCATGGCCATGACTTAACTATCTTGATTCCACACCTTACTAAGTCATGGCCTTGAATTGCTCTATTAATTCCATGACTGACTAAGTTGTGGCCATAGCTTAACTATATCATACGCATACTATACTAAGTCATGGCCATGAATTACTGTTTTGTTCCCATGACTAACTAAGTTGTAGCCACAGCTTATCTATTTTATTCCCATGTCTTATTAAGTCATGGCCAAGGCTTAAATATCTTATTTTCACTCTTTACTAAGTCATGGCCACGGCTTAACTATCTCATTCCCACACTTTGCTAAATAGTGGCAACACCTAAACTATTTCATTACCATATCTTACTAAGCCATGGCCACAGCTTAAATATCTTGTTCTCGTGACTTACTAAGTCATGGCCATGCATTACTTTTATTTTCAATGCTTGTCACCAGTAGGACTCTGTTTTAATGTATCTTTTTCCTCCACTAATATTTTCTATATAAGCAGTTCTGTCAGAGAAGGATTTACAATAACAATCCAAATTTGACGCGGATGTTTCCAAATATTATCAAATGACGTGTGTATAGTCTGCAGAGCTCTTATCACAATCTGAAAGCTTCAGCTCTCCACTGCAGAAGCCCAGCAAGCAGCTGTGCTCCATTACAACAGCAGTAGCTTAGATGTCATTGCTGTAATGTTCTGTTTCACTAAAAGTAAAACATATGCAACGCAAGTCAAACATACATTGTGAAGAATATTGTGTGAATATGCCGTCTTTTTCCATTCCTAGCCATGAAGGACAGGAGATCAAAGCTTCTCCACATTGTGTATTGCTTTTTCCCTTGCTTTCCTGTTCCCTCACTACAAATGTAAGGTCAAATTTGTGTGGCCTTTCTCACCTGTCACACTTTGTCACAGGCTAAATCTGCACCTTAAGTCAAGCAGGGGAAGAAAGCGAGCTCGCGCTGTAGAATACATTAACGACTTGAGCAACTCAGCTAAATGCCACCGGGGCCAAAATCCACCGTGGCTTGGCGTGACTTATTGAAATGTAGTCCAGCATGAAATACCACCCACAATGTGTTTCCCTCTGTGCAGGACAGCTTCTGTTATTCTTGACTGAGAGTGCTGTGTGACCACGCTCCTGCATCGTGGAGAGGAATGCACAATCAAGGACGGTCACTAATGGGAGCCGTTTAGCATGCAGGCCGTGTCTCATCCCTGTATGCGCGTCTCTTTTTTCGTTGTTTATGCAGCCATCAGTCTTGGCCGTGCCAGGGCTTAGCCGCCACAGAGTTGGGGAGCGGAGGGGAAGTGGATGGTGAGCTAATACCACGATGGAAATGATCTGGATCTCAGTGTCGTCCTGAATAGATTGAGGAATCCATCAGAGCAAATGGGGCCTGGACTCTTTGGGCCTTGATCTCAGCAGAACTCAGTTGACCTACTCCAGGGCAGTCTTTTCTCCTGTTTACACACAACATCGGCCTCCGCTGGTCAACGGTGCTACTCTAACTGGCCACCACCAGATGACTTCGACCCAATTAAACCAATTTGTGTCAGGGAACCTTGGTGATCTGTCAACATCCAGAATCAAAGCAGTGGGAGAAAACATCAGCTTCAGCAGTGTGCCCTGGAGCGTGTGAATGCCCAGGGAATGTACAGGCTTCCTGCTGTTCAACGTACAATCTACACACTCTAAAGTGGATACAGTGTCCACAGAGCTCAAATCCATCTGGTGCACACACTCCAAACACTCCTGTGACAGATTTCAGAGTTTTACTTCAGAAAGAATTATTATTTTAGGTCTAATGCTAATATTATAAATTTGAGTTGCCAAAAAAGTGCCAATTAAGAATGACATTTGTTTACTTAACCAGCCTTTCAGTTGGAAGTGTGAGGAACCTTACTTAAAGTCGAAATAATCTCTTTATAATGTAATGGTTCTATATTAATTAAAGATTTTTCCTAGGTCCATTTGTCCAAGCCAAGAAGCATGGTTTTCTAAATTATTTTTGACATTTAATTCTAAGAAAAATCTTAAAACCTTCTTCACACACAACTGAAGCCTACATCTCATGGTTCTGTAAAGAACCATCAGCTGAAAAGTTCTTCATGGAACTACACAACTGTATCTCTACTCTTAGGGAAGTTTAATCATTATGCCACAGAAGTGCACATTTTGGCTCCATAAATTACTTTTCATGTGACGGTTCTTTACAGAACCATGAGATTTAGGCTCCAGTCGAGTGTAAAGAAGGTTTTAAGATTTTCCCTAAAATTATATGTCAAAAATAATTTAGTAAGCCTTATTTTAAGAGTATCATAGAATGTCATTATCATTTTAATCTTCATCATCATCATTTTTAAAGTTTACTTATTTAATATAATTTTTTGCCAATTTTCTCCCTTTTCCCACTGTGGTAGTCACCAATTAACCCAACCCATTAGTGGCTCTCTCCATCACTTTGCAGTGTCCCTGACTCTAGTAGGGTGAAGACATGCACATGCCTCCTCCATTGTGTGTGATACAGTCACCGCCCCTTTTTAAACTACTGCTTGATACACCGTCACTGGGGATCCAACACACTCGGAGGAAAGTGCAGGGTCTTCAGTTTTGAATGGACCAATCAGTAGATGCCTGAGCCAGTGGACATTGCAATGTGTGAGTGTTAGGGAGAGTGAGAGTGCCATCTACCCACCCTGAGAGAGCACTGCCAATGTTTGCTTTCTTGGTCCCCGGCTGTTGATGGCAAACAGCATGATCGGGATTCGAACTCATGATCCTCTGGTCATAGTGTCAGCGTCTTAGCCTGCTGAGCCACTCGGGGCTCTGTCATTATCATTTTAATCATCATCATCATCATCATCACCATCATAATCATCATTATCATCACCATAATCACCATCACCACCTTCATCATCATCATCATCATCATCATCATCATCATCATTTTAATCATCATCGTCATTACATCATCACTGTCATCTTCATCACATCATCATCATCATAATTTTAATCTTCATCATCATCAACATCATCATCGTCATCATTGTCATCATCATCATTTTAATCATTTAATCATCATCATATTCATGACCACCATAATCTTCATTATCATCATCACATCATCACCAAAATTTTAATCTTC
The DNA here is from genome assembly GCA_036984385.1 of Crenuchus spilurus. NCBI lineage: Eukaryota > Metazoa > Chordata > Actinopteri > Characiformes > Crenuchidae > Crenuchus > Crenuchus spilurus. Next base: position 25,546 of record BRDA01091444.1, read on the forward strand.
CTCATCATCATCATCATCACCATCATCAACTTTGTCATCATCATCATCATCATCATCACTATCATCACCGTCCTCGTCATCATCATCATTTTAATCTTCATCATCACCATCATTATCATTTTAATCTTTATCACCATCATAATCCCCATCATCATCTTAATAATCATCATCATCACCATAATTTCAATCTTCATCATCATGATCATCATCATCACCGTCATCATCATTGTTATTATCATTTTAATCTTTTTCATCATTACCATCATCCTTTTAATTTTCATTATCATCATCATCATTATCACCAGTCACGATGATGATGATGATGGTGATGATGGTGATGATGATTGTTATAATAAAGTCAAACAAATCTGGAGGTTCAGTTATGAGGCTGGATATTCTTTTATTGGTTGATTTCTTTCATAAACACCACTACTGGGTTCTTGTTTTTATAATTTTCTCTGGTCCAGAATTCTTTGACAAAAACTTTTCTCGTATTAAGCCTCACAACACTGCCATGGAAGTCTGTATATCAACCCCAACATTCCTCACTTCACCAGCCGTCGACTCCCTCTGAGCTTTAGTCATCTCAACATCTTTCTCCTAAAGCCTCCAGGCAGTGGGATAAACAGCACAGGCCTCAGCCAAAGCCCTTTACTCTTAACCAGTTTGCCGGTGGAAAACATCAATAAAGAGTAGCACGTAATCCCAGTTGTTTATATCTTAAGGGAAACAATCGTTTACAGGACTACAGGATCACTTTGTCACGATGATAAAGCGCTCAGGTGCTGTGTAAATGCTGGGCCGCACGATGGCCTGTGTTGACTGATGAGAAAAGCCGCAACTGTTTTTAAAAAGGCTCGGGCTGATGCTGAGCTACTAATGGAGGGAATACTTAGTCATCTGAATAGAGTCGAGGAGCAAATGGAATGGTAAAGGTGTGGAAGTACTTTTCGGGTGGAGGCACTGTGAGCGGATATCAGCGGTGCATAGTGGTGAGATACATCATACTGCCAAGTGATAAAGAGAGCGCGGCTAAGTCATTTTTCATAGTGGCCCGTGGCTTAGAATTAAGAAACGCAGTAGATTACAATGAAAAATGAACAGGTTTTGGTTGAGCTTTATCTGGAAAGATGTATTCAGGTATTCAGGTGTTCAGGTTGGAATTTTATGAAAAATCTTACAGCAGAGAATAGAGAATGTGCATGTTTAGCAGGTGGGCATCATTAATATATCATTATATCATATATTTGTTATATACTGTATACACACTCTGCAGAGGCAGGGAATACAACAACCTAAAGCATATGTACAGTATATTGAGTGTTATGCACAGATTTTGTGCTTGTTTAACACTTAAGTTTACTATATGACTCCTTATGTGTTCCTTCATAGACTGGATGACTTTAGTGTTAATGTACAATGTAGAAAAAAAAAAACAAAAAGAGTAAAAACATTGAAATGAAAATGTTTCTCCAAACCATTGCCTGGTATTGTAAATCATAATATATTGGCAAATTATGTCATTTGAAGATGCTTTAATGTTGTAAAATAGGTCAAATTTGACAGTTCTCTTCATGCTAAATATGTTTGTTTTTTTTGTAAAAATAATCCTTCACATTAACAGAAGATGTGTTTTATGATTTGTAATATAATAACACATGCTTACAATTTACTGCTAAACACTACATATGTAGGAGCGTTTAGATTTTAGTTGTAAACATCTTTTTCAGACTGCACAGCACTGAAGGGACATTATGTTGGTTTACCTTACAAAAAGACTTGCACACAAGAGGGCGCCATTCAGTAGCAGCGCTGAGTTCTATTTGTTTGCATCAGTAAAGGACTGAAACATAAAATATCAACACTTCAGTATTTGTCACTTTCAAATGTTATTCTAAGAGATGACATGACATGTGGTTTATATCTTAAACATTTAAATAACAGCTCAAACAGGAAGAAATGAACAGCTTTAGTAGAAAGAAGATTCCTCTCTTTTGAATTTTAGAAAATTAGAAAGTAATGAATCTCAGAATTTAAGAAATTGAGGTGTTCTAAAATCTCCTGGTAGATGTTGACTTTGGACTAAACACAGTGGACCAACCCCAGCAGATGACGTGACACCTCAAACCATCACAGAAACTGTACACTGGACTTCAGACACCTTGGATTCTGCGTCTCCACTTTTCCTCCAGACTCTAGAACCTTGATTTACAAATGAAATGCAAAAGTGGGCTTTGGAACACAGGAACAGTCCAATTCTGGAATTTGACCTAACCCATCCATGCAGTGAAACACAAACACTAGTGAACATACAAAGCTGTGAGAACAAGTGCCCGAAGCGGTGGGGAGCCATATACTTGGCACCTGGGGAGCAGTTGGGGATTAGGTGCCTTGCTCAAGGGCACTTCAGTCAGGACCTGCCCAGGGATTGAACCGGTAACCTTCTGGTCACAAGACCAGATCCCTAACAACCAGGACACGCTCAACTGAACAGTAAAACTATTGAAATGTGTTACTTTTTGTGTAAAGAAAATAAAACATATGACTTTATGAATTAAATTATGGATCAAAATGTTTTCAGGCTTTTATATATTTTTTATTAGTGTATGCGCACAAACACACACACTCCTGTCTGTTTCTGTGAATTGTGGGGACATTACATAGACTTACTCAAACCTTAAAACCCAAACCTTAACCTCGAAACATGTCTTCACCTTAAAATTCATGATGTATGTTGCAGGGACCAAATTTGAAGTCCTGCAAGGAACAAATGTCCCCACAACCTGAGTGTTTAAACAGGTTTTGGTCCCCACAACATAATGTAAACCTGGTTCATACACACAAAGACACTTTGGTATACTAGTGAGGACATTCCATTCACTTTGTGTAATACTGAGTAAAAATAAACTTAAACCTAAACTTAACCTTAGCAAGCAAAGGTCACTGCTTCTGCTCATTTAATTAAACAAAATTGTAATGAAAATGTCACAGGTCTTGTGAGGACCAGCACAATGTCCTCACTTTTACAGACCTGACGTGCATTCCTATCATTATGAGGACTTTCAGTCTCCAACAGGGAGAAATACAAGGACACACACACGTACAGGATCTTGTGACCATACCTGGCAACCCTTCCAAAAGCCCTGGTCTTGCTTAAGGCTTAATTATAATGCTGTGTTGCTCAAATGTATTGCTGCTGAACAAAACCCACTGATGCTATTAAGTAAATGATGGTTAATACTGGATGTCTTATGAGGAACATATTGCAGGCCAGGAGTGCAGGCTTATGATGTTTCCAGTGGAAAAAGCCAAGTCTGCTCTCTCTCTCTCTCTCTGCCTTTATCCTTCTTGTCTGCCTCCTTTTGTTTGGGCTCAGCTTGGTTTTGTTTATGAAAGAGTTCTTCTGCTGTCCATGCTGGACAATGGCCAGTCGCTGGGCTTATCAGAAACACCTGTCCGGTCTGAGGCCGCTGAATGAAAGCTCTGTTCAAGATCTCCTCTCACTCGGTCTCAGGTGCAGATCCTCTGCTGCGTTCTCCATTGTTCTGATCGACACCGGGGTCAGACAGGCCTGAACAGCAGCTGGCTAAGGCTTTGTTTTTCCCGGAGAAGAAGCTCAGAATATGAATACGCAACATCAAAGCCTCCATGTATCCATATGCAGCATAAATCATACATCTCCTCCTGATCTATATCTCTCCGCAGCATGAGAACACTGCATTATGTGGCTTCAAGCAATAATGTTCAAAGGCAGGAATTAAGCCACTGGTTGAACATGCACTTCATTGTCTGTGGAAGTAATCATTTGGTTAATTGATCGATGAGCGCTTGTTTTGAACACAATTACATTAAAATCAAGTACACCACAGTTCCTAAAAAAGGCTTAGTTTTATTATTAATTCCAAACATTTAGATCATAATTTCCAGTCTACCAAATAAATGATGTTTACTCAAAGCTTTACCCTCCACTTCTCTGACTGAGTGTAACTTAAGAACACAGTTCATCCACCATTTATTCACCATAAACACGTTTATCTTCATTCACATGAAACTCTGACTCGATTTTTAAGACCAAATGTTGAATTTTTTTGGTAATTACTGCATGACTGTACAATTAAAACTCCCATCTGCAGATTATTAAGCCTGCGCAATGAATCAAAGAGGCTTCAGCCATGCAAAGCAAATAGAAACTATGACTTGGCTTATTGTTAGGAAATATTTACATTTATAATATTTGGCAGACATTTATCTGTGCAGTGTAGCGTTAGGAGTCTAGCCCAAGGTATAGTGTGCACTCTTACAAGAGATGGTTCTTCAAGAGTTCTTAGTAAAGAAAATGCTCCTATGTAGAATCATGAACACTCAACGATCCTAGGGTTCTTTTGATTGATGAGGAATGTGCTGTAGATGGTTCTAAGTTTTGAGAATGACACAAATATGATATTTTCACATGATCTGCTGCCCTCTGGTTTTTATGTGTGTTTGTCAGATGTTTTTATCACATACAGAA
>BRDA01091449.1:0-18186 GCA_036984385.1 Crenuchus spilurus
ATAAAATATTGACATTTGCCATCTCCACATCATTGCATTCTGTTTTTATTCACAATTTGTTTAGTGTCCCAACTTTTTTGGAATCTGGTTTGTATGTGACACATGGATCTATACTCGCCAACACGCCCCATCCATGAGTCTAAAAGAGAGAGAGTTAACACTAATTCCACAGAATTTAAGGCGTCAGATGTGCCTTTGCCCCACCTAGCAAATCTCTTTAATGAAGACTTAAACACAATAAATAATAGACATGGAATGTGTTGTTTCTGCAATTATAAGATACTCATATGAGCACAACTGTTCCAGCAGCCAAGTGTTATTATTGGGTCTAGAATTGGGCTGAAAACAGACTTCTGCATGCCCACTGCAGAATATTAATGTTTATTGAATTTACACTAATACACACATGCTGTGCCAAAGGTGCCTCATTTCTGGTCTCTGAAAAAAATCCATGCAACACTGCCCCCTAGTGTATGTACATTCACATTTCAGAATTTAAAACACTAATGTTTTACAGTAAAGTACTGTAAACTAAAAATAACTGACAAACATTTATAAAAGCTTATTCCAGTATGTGTCATTTGTCAAAACTGGAAACTATAACTAATGACAACTGACACCACAGAGACAACACAGTGCCACATGAGAAATATGATTATTGTTAAAAATGTTCATTTTTCGCCCTGTCCTGGGCTTAAATGAATAGTGTAATGCCCTGCCCTGCGCCCAGTGAGGGGGTAGGGGACTAAAAACGACCCTGATAAGGATTAAGCAGGTGTTATAAAGGATGGATGGATGTTTTACTGTTGATCAGTTCATGAAAATCATAAATCCAGAAATTATGAACACAAGATAACTTTTTCACAATAAGCTAATTTCTCATTGATTTTTAGCGAGTTCCTTCACGGAGTGCTGGGCAAGGAATACAACTCTCCAGCTACAGCCAGGACAGGGTGCCAATTCATCGCTGGCCACACACACACACCAGAGTACTCAATTTACATGACCTCCATGTTTTTTTTTACTGTGGGAGGAAACCGTACTCTAGAGGAAACCCATGCAGATATGGGAAGAACATGGAAACTCCACCCAGATGGGGACTCGAACCCAAGACCCCAGCGCCGAGAGGCGAAGGTGCTAACCACTAAACCTCCCAACTGAGAATGGTCCACTAACCAAAAATATCTAAACAGCATCCTGTGACCACCAATGAAGGACTAGGTGATGACCAACACAAACTCAGTAGCAAAAGGAGAGCTACTGTCTACAACATGGACCAACACGGTAAGTGCGTCTAGCCAAGTGGACTCGGTGTTAAAACTCTGATTGTACCAACACACAAAAATGTCCCATTTAATGAAACCTATGTCCAATAGTAATGCCCTGCTGCTCTTTTTACCACTGAACAGGTTTGATTTTGGGCTTAAGTTACCTGGGTAAACAGAAATCCTGCTTTGTGGAAAACCTCTCAGGACTCCTGATATTCACAGCATTGTTAATTTTTTACCCTTGAATTCAAAGCTGTCCACACAACATGCCCAGTGTATCTAATCATAAGGTCAGTTGTTTGTAATCGGAGTGATGCAGGTGAATCAATAATACCTGCTGACAGAGAGGACATGTGCCATTTCAAAAGTGAGAGTATTCAATTTACAGTATCAGCAGCACACTGGCTGCTGTAATATACAGCCATGATGAAACCCAGCTCACATCTTTGTACAGACATAGTGCTGGGCGATAAAATCATATCGATTTTTTTCATGATAATTTTTCCCTCGATGACGATGATAAGCCGGGACAATAGAATTTGATAAGCATTAACGTCAGTTTCCTTTTCACGTCTAAGCAGCTTGACAGTGAGTGCAGAGGTCTAATGCTGCTGCTTGTTAGCTCCTCCTCCTCACCAGAGCTGCCAAAATGCACTCTTTTAAGCCAAGTGTGATTGGAGGAGAGCCTAATGGGGCGGGGCGAGAGAGCGCGAGGTCGCTGTGTGCTCATGTTTGTGTGAGGAGGCGGGGCTAAGCCTGTGTGTGTGGCAGCTCAAGTGGTAGCTTTAGCATATTAGCTTGTTGGCTCTCTAGCCTGTTATTTTGGAGTGGCTGCAGTCGACAGCAATCATTGTAAATTTCAACAATAAAGCGACGACTAAACGTCTTTCTCGTCCATCCTTTCAACGTGTCCAGCTGGACGCTACAATATTATGTTCTGGCAATAAACGTTTTAATATTTTAAATAGTAACATTTCATGTATTTAGTCTGATGTTTTTAGAAAGATGTTTAAAACTATGACAGTGCTAGAAAATGTAATATTGTGATAATTATCGCGATTGATCAATATAGAAAAATTTATCGTGATAAATTTTTTGGCCATATCGCCCAGCTCTACATCTACAATTCTGCAAATCTTAGCAAGCCTTCTGCCAATATCTGTGTCAGAACTGAAAGTGGAAAGTATTTAGTGTTCCTGAACTTTATTAAAGTTATAACGCAGGACTCACCAAATATTTTTGAAAAAAACATTTTTAAACAAACCTTCAAAAATGCTCAAATACAAATCAGAACAGTTTTAGCACAATATGAAATCATAACAGAGGTCAGGAGATTTCACCAGTAATCGACAGTAGAATGAAAACACCAAACTAAAAACCTACGATTGGCAAATGTTCAAGCATAATCATTTAACAGTGATTGTTACATATTTTTTCTAGTAATTATATGGCTCAGATGTGCACAAAGTCATTCAGTGTGGTTTAATGTGAAGTGCTTCATTCTAGAAACTATTATTAAATCGCATAGTGGTGAAAGGAAACATCTAAATACCACTATAAATGCCTGATGTCTGAGACATTGTTTGATAATCGTGTTGAGAAATTTTGGCCTAAAATGTTTTAAAATGTATTCCTGGTGGAGATACAAAGAGGCTAGTATAAGGCAAAATGGAAACCTAGTTTAGAAAACATGTTTGTTCAGTTCCAAGGGGGCACCAAGGGCTGGGAGAAAACTTCCTGGAAATTCATTCAATCCCACCTCAATCAAATATCAAGCCTTGGTCATTCTGATCTCTTGGCAATAGCAAGCCCTTCAAAAATCTGGAGGTGGGCTTGGGGACTGTGGTCACCATGTAAAAATGGTTGGCTACTCAACTGGACCCGTTTCAAATTTCCATACTCGGTCATTCTAATCTCTTTGCTATGACAAGCCCTTAAAAGTTCGATATGCATTTAAGGCAGAACAATTCCAGTCATGGCACTACAATAAACTTTAAGACAAAATACAGTTCCCTTGTCTCTTTGGCTGGAAGCTCATTTTGATTTTCCTCAAGTTCAACTGACATTGAGACAGCCTTGCTGTTAACAGTGGTGGTGTGCTGTTCTGTGACATTAATGACATTTTGTGCCATAATTTCAATAGGTTTTATTTTATTCATTATGTCATGATGATTGCTGAATGGTGACCATTTCGTCCCCCAAAGTGTGCCACCCCACAATTTTTAATAGCCGCTTCACTACATGGTAGTGGTGCCAACTCCATGTTTTAATCCTTTACACATACATTTTTTATTCTCTCATTTCACATCAAAACACTATGAATGACTTTACTTACATCTCAAGGGCAACTTTGCTGAAATGTTATGCAGAATTCCCCGTTAAAACAGCAATGAATTCAATTTCAAACCACAGAAGAGAGCTTATAGCCTGTAATTTCTAATTCTCTACATGGGTACCATATTGACTTTGACACTAAAGGCAAAAATAGCCTTACTATGGAGTTCTTAATGATCTCAAAGTGTTCAATCTGGAATTGCCTGATCACTGTGTGATGTCAACACCTCACAAATCCTACACACTTTCTATGTTTTGAGGATTAGCCAGTTTTGGGCTAACACAGTGGGTTAAATTTTGTCAAGTCAAAGTGATGTTTTTTCCCTTCCAACACCAAACGCAGCTGATGATACTGGTTTGATATCTTAAGTTTGTTATCACGTAATAGAAGCTACAAGTTTATCACTGAGCAAACTTCTGTTGAAGTTGATCATTAAATCAGACATAAATCTTGCAAAATTGATTTTTAGTTGAAAAAAAAACTTGAAAATAGAAATGCAGAAATGTTCTGTGTGCAAACACTTTCAAAACAAAGCCTCAAAGTTTGGACATCAGCGTTTGCCATGTTTCAAACGGAGGTGATTCAACATTGCTGACGTTGTGTAACCTTTAACCCCGCGAGATATCACTGCATTGCACATTACACACACTGCTTTACTGTAGTCTCCCTCTTTTGGAGAGAAGTACTTCCACACAAGGCTTGATTTAGCCTTGGTTCTCTTTGGCTTTTCACAGTGTCTGCTGGTATTGCACAAAATGTTACTGGATTTGATTTGCGTTGAGTAACTGAGCGCAGCTCTGAACTCTACGGGTCTGTTTAGTGAGGCAGATTCTGCAGAGTGAGCACCTTCAATACCACATGGCTGCTCACTGGAGGCTTGTTGTACCTGACTGTAGTCACCATTTTCTGAAATCACATTCCAGTTCTGCAGAGACCAGCTCTGTGTGCTTGCATCTGTATTGTCCATGGCATCAGCCGAAAGAGTGTTCACTGACTCCACTTTGACCTTTACAGGGAACTCAGAGTTTATCATCTCGTGGTCAACAGCATGTGTGTTTAAGAGAGAGTTAGACTGGAGAGCTTCCTCAGTGTAGTCTGGTTGTGTTGTATAGCTCTGTCTGGTCTCAGACTCAAAAACATCATCTGCTGGGTAAGACGCCTGTTCTGTTTTTATGGTAGTGTTCTCTTCTATAAGACACCGGTGCTCAGTCTGGCTCTCCTGAATTTCTGATTTCTGCTCCAAGTTTGAGTTACAGTCTTGTTGTCCAGAGGGCAAAGCGGGTACCACAAGTGAGTTGGTTACACCTAACAAGAATGAGATAAGTTAGCCTTGGCTGGGTACTAATCTCTTTAAAAACATGGTTCTTCAAAGCTTCTTTAGTAAAGAAAATGGTTCTATATAGAACCATGAACACTCAAAGAACCCAAAGGGTCCTTTCCACGTTGAAAGGGTTCTTCAGCTTGATCAGGAATGTGTTGTAGATGGTTCTATGTATAAACTTTTTGAAAAGGGTTCTATATAGCCCTCAAAAGGGTTCTGCTGTAGTCGCGCTACCAATCTTGTAATAACAGAAGAAGCCTTTTGGTGCTATATAAACATTTCTGTGCACTGTAAAGTAAATTTCAATGACAAAGTCTGTCTATGTAAGTAAGTTCTACAGCACATTCCTCATCAATCTGAAGAACCCAATAATCACGCACAGAACCATTGTCATCTATTTCAAGTTATTGAAATAATTATGAACAAAATATATACTGTTTACCGTTATGTACAACACAAATAGTCTTACCCTGTTTACATACAGCAGTAACTGTGTTTAACTAAGTTTACATACACCATGTTAACATATAGCTATGTTTACATACAACTAGTTACCCAACTACTGTTTACATACAGTATAACTCCATATAACAAGAATGAAATAAGTCATCGTTAGCTAGTTTGAGAAAGATACTATCATCTACTTTAAGTTACTGAAATAATAATTAAAATATCCTGTTTACAGTTATGTACAACAAAAATATAGTCTTACCCCGTTTACATACAGGTGTAACTGTGTTTAACTATATTTACATACATACAGTTGTAGCTGTATTACATTGTCAGCTGTCAAGAAAAAGCAGGTTAAGAAACAGTAGAACATGTATATTTAATAAATCTCCTGTTTAAACATCTTACCAGGATTTGTTTCTGTAACACTGCATCTTGTAACCTTTAACATTTCCTTCAGATAATCGTTTTCTTTGCGTATCCGGGCTGTTTCCTCCTCGTATTCCTTCATCGTCATGTTTACTGTGTAAATGATCTCATTTACTGCCGCCGTCAGCCGTTCGGACAAAAACATATTTAAACGGTCTAGTTTGGTCATTTTAACTGATTTATAAAAACTGGACACAACTAATAAATTTGAATAAGGAGGCTCAGACAGATCAGAGAGATAGTGATACAACGAAAATGTTTTGGTTCACACATATGACGAAAAAACTGAGTTAACAGGAAGTGCTACACTGCCACCCATAGACATTAATACCTAGACGCGTCGTTGACTGGGTTGGCCCGCCGATGTAACGTAACTCTGTGTCCGCCATATTGGAGGAGGCAAAGCTGCGCTGTGAACTAATACAAGTGAATGGACTGAATATCATAAATCGCCTTTCTACAAAGTTATTTAAGCTAGTGTATTCATTCACACATTCACATGTGCACTAATATACACTGGGAAACTTTTAGGCACAAAAAATAATTTTGTTTTCAAAATGTTAGAATGGCCAAATACAATCAAAAACAATTCGTCAGTCTTACCTGTGAAAGGTAATCCCATGTGATCCTGTTTTGACTGTAAAATGGTTTGAAAAACTCCACGCAGCACCAGAGTACAGCATCTCTCTCATGTTATTTTGGTTGCTTTTGCCACTTCCAATATGGCGGCGACGTTGGCGTACGAGTCAGCGCTCAATGCCGCATCTAGGTATATATATATCTATGCTGCCACCTACCACACAGGAAGAATAACGGCTGCGTCTGAAACGTCAAAATAGATGTATTGATCCCTTGCTCCGTAAGTAGGTAGCTTAGAAGGCAACAGAGATAAAGGCTTTTGTACTCATGTTTAAAACACTCTTCAGTAGACATCAAGACACTGTCAAAATACAGATAGTTTGCTGCTAGCTAAAAAACGGACCAGTTTAAAAATGCTGCCTTTTATATAAACATTAGATTTAGGACTCGACTTCCTGGCTCAGAATACAGCCAGAGTAGGCAGCACTTTTACATTTCAGACACAGCCAACTGAACCCTACCTATGCTGTTGAGACATAATAGATGCTGCCAGACAGAAATCCAGAATCAGAGTATTTATCAGAATATTTCAAGTTTCAGTAAATTGAAATGTCACATTGTGTAGTTAATATAAAGTATATGACAGATTACCTTTCTGAAATAAATTATGAGCACAAATGAACGTTTTCACTATATTACCATTTTTGGAGAAGCACCAATATGTTATATCAAATCAAACAAGGTCACATTTTCATACTAACATTAAAACGTCGATGCCTGTGGGTATGCATAATTTGATTAATAATAAGCAAGCCATTAAAACATTAGTTTTAGTAGGACATGTATTTTTAGTATTGATTATGTTTATTGAGTAAGTGATCAACCAGATATCCACCATCATGTTGCTAATTAATGAGTACAACATTGGTGCCAAAAGACAAAAACCACAGTCACACAAAGCTCAGTTTATTAAGTATGCATGTACTGTAGGTGTGCCTAATAAAATCACTATGAAGGTGGATTCACTTTACAAATATTGCTTCCATAAAAATGCCAGCTACACTGTGATCGTGTGAATTTGTTTTATAATACTGACACTGTTAAATCCATGAATGACAGCAAGTAAAACTAAACAATGCCTGAACATCATTATTTGCCATGTTTCAAACGGAGGTGTTTTAACATGGCTGATGTTGTGTATCCTTTAAACCCACGAGAGATCACTGCATTGCACAATACACACACAGTTTTACTGCAGTCACCTTCTTTCAGAGAGAAGTACTTCCACACACGGCTTGACTTAGCCCTGGTTCTCTTTGGCTTTTCACAGTGTACTCTGGTATCACACAGTGTGTTGTTGGATTTGATTTGCGTTGAGTAACTGAGCGCAGCTCTGAATTCTATGGGTTTGTTTAGTGAGACAGTTTCTGCAGAGTGAGCACCTTCAATACCACATGGCTGTTCACTGGAGGCTTGTTGTACCTGACTGTAGTCACCATTTTCTGAAATCAAGTCCCAGTTCTGCAGAGACCAGCTCTGCGTGCTTGCATCTGTATTGTCCATGGCATCAGCTGAATGAGTGTTCACTGACTCTACTTTGACCTTTACAGGGAACTCAGAGTTTATCATCTCGTGGTCAACAGCATGTGTGTTTATTAGAGAATTAGACTGGAGAGCTTCCTCAGTGTAGTCTGGTTGTGTTGTGTAGCTCTGTCTGGTCTCAGACTCAAAATCATCATCTGCTGGGTAAGACGTCTGTTCTGTTTTTATGGTAGTGTTCTCTTCTATAAGACACCGGTGGTCAGTCTGGCTCTCCTGAATTTCTGATTCCTGCCCTAATCTTGAGTTACAATCTTGTTGTCCAGAGGACAAAGCGGGTATCACAAGTGACTTGGCTACACCTAACAAAAATGAGACAAGTTAGCCTTAGCAAAGTGTAGATAATTTTTCAATTAGTGGAATACTCAAATACTACTAGCTAAACTCATGTGGAAAACAAATTATTGAATTCGACACTTTGTATCAGGATATAAAAAAAGATCTGGTCCTTAGTATATCTTAAAATGTGTTTATAGAGCCGTAGCTGTGTTTACAGCGGTGTAGCTGTGTGTACAGAGGTGTAGCTGTGTGTACAGCGCTGTAGCTGTGTGTAGTTGTGTTTACAGTTGCATGCTAGCTCTTAAGATTGTCAGCCGTTAGTAAAAAGCACGTTAAGAAACAGTAGAATATGTATATTTAATAAATATCCTGTTTAAACATCTTACCGGGATTTGTTTCTGTAACAATGCATCTTGTAACCTTTAACATTTCCTTCAGATAATCGTTTTCTTTACGTATCCGGGCTGTTTCCTCCTCGTATTCCTTCATCGTCATGTTTACTGTGTAAATGATCTCATTTACTGCCGCCGTCAGTCGCTCGGACAGGAACACATTTAATCGGTCTAGTTTGGTCATTTTAACTGATTTATAACAACTGGACACAACTAATAATTTTGAACAAGTAGGCTCAGACAGATCAGAGAGATAGTGATACAACGAAAATGTTTTGGTTCACTCATACGATGAAGAAACAGAATCAACAGGAAGTGCTACACTGCCACCTACTTGACTGGAAGAATAACGTCTGAAACGTGAAGATAGATGTGGATTACTAGATAACTAGTACAATCTTCCACTCAACCAACTGAGCTATCAAAGCTGACAGGTAATTGGCAGGGAAAACCGAATGCTTTAAGCCTATGGTCTGCATAACTTTAATGTGGCCTCAGTTATGCCTGAAACACTGTAAGTAGGTTGCTTAGAAGGCAGCACTGAGATAAATATAAAAAAGAATAAAATAAAAAAATAAATATTAAAAAAATACAAATTTTTAAAACACTATTCAATAGACACAAATACACTATCAAAATACAAATAGTTTGCTGCTAACTAAAGAACTGATCAGTTTTAAAAGGCAGCCTTTTATGTAAACATTGGATTTGGACTTCATGTCTTCCTGTCTTAGAACAAAGCCTGAGTAGGCAGCATTTCGTACATTTCAGAGTCAATATCAACCAACAGCGTATGAGCTAGGCTGCAGTTGGTTATGTCCAAATTCAAAGTTTACATAAAAGGCTGCCTTTTAAAACTGTTTGGTCAGTTTTTGATTAGCTAGCAGTAAGCTATGGTTATGCTAGCACTGTATTGATGTGTTTTAAATGCAAGTCGGTTACAAATGTCTTTATCTCAGTGCTGCTTTCTAAGATACCTACTTAGGCAGCAAGGGATCCTTTAGGCCCTGTACTGCCATCTCTTGGACAGTAGGATTAGTATCAACTAATGGGAAGCACAATAACACATAACACAACATTTATGAAGTCATTTAATGTATACAGACTTTACTACCCCACCAGCACACTTTAGTGGAGCCTTCATGAGTTAAAGCTGGGCATGGGCTCTGGGCTTTACTCTAATCTTTAGAGATACACTAAGAATATGTTAATGTATATACAGAGACTTTACTTGGATGTTAGATGCTATGCCAGTCAAGCATATGCATATGAAGCCTGCTGAATACTGGCAGAACATTCTCTGGTCAAAAAAACAAAGATAACCTTTTATGGATCAGGTTTTACCATGTTTGGCCAGAACCACACCAAAATCTTCAGTGATTGCATAATGCCAAATGTGAAACATGGTGGAGGAATATTTCTGATTCTGACATTCACCAATGTTCTCTCATTTGAAACTTGTTCAATGTACAAGGATGACAGGATCCAATATTATTAGCAGAGATGCTAACAGATCTGTGGTTTAAGACACATTCAATCTGACCTATTTTTTGTTAGGACTTCTCTCAACAACAAATGTAAGCTCATTCTTAGGAAGATATTGGTAAATGAGGCCCAATGATCCTAAATGCTCTGTACTCACTTTAGCTGCAGAGTGTATATAACAAGTGTGCCTAATAGTCATTATGTACATTCAGTTTACATTTTTAATAAAGTTGGTGTTTCGGCCCCAACAGTATATTTTATTAAACGTAAATTAATGTGGTAACATCAGAATGAGCACATTACCCAGACCACTTAATGATTTTCAGGTTTCATGTCGATATTTAGTTGTGTGGATTATGCAACTTTATTATAGTGAACCAAAATGTTCCTCACTGTGGCTTAATTAAAAAAAATTAAGATTAAAATGAAATCAAATACTGAAAACAAATTTGAAAGGTCAGCACAACAAACAAAATGGTCTTGGATCAGTCGTTTGACTCTGGAGTACGGTAAGTACTACATCATATGTTCAAATTAGAATTGTTTAATCTGGCTGTGACCAATGCATGATGTCAGCACCTCACAAATCTTGCAGGCTTCTTAAATGTATGTGATTGCAACACTGTGTGCTCTATTCAGTCACTTTAAAGCAATGCAATGCTTTCTCCAAATATATTTGATCATCCAAGACTGGTTTGATGTCTTAAGCTTGCTTGTTCTGCCCTGAAGCTACTAGACTTAAAAATTATGTATGTATCACTTAAAACATGTAATGTATGCATCACACAGCTGGTTCTGGCTCCACTGAAACGGTGCTAAATGTCATTTCAATGGTCAGTAAATTTCAATGAGAAAAAGAATCTGAACTATCTCAGATTGGAAATTCTGAAAAATTCTGACTCAGTCTTGAGAGTAAAGGTTCAACAGTTACTATTGATGTGTCTGTATGTTATGTATGTTATGTTATTTGAAGCCAAACCGTGAAACTAATATCTAAAGAATTCCAGCAGGTAGTTGCCTCCCCTGAAAAGCATTTTAATACTTGTCATCAGCTCACATGGCTGATGTATTCTTCTATGAGTAACTCTGTAGCATGCATGCACATAATCTGTTTAGATTGGCGGTGTCCAAACCCAGCAATGGAGGGGCGGATTCCTGCAGTTTGGTGATCTTCCTGATCAAATACACCTGATTCAGCTCAGCAGGTAATGAGCATGTTTAATGATAGTGTCAGAGTAGAGCAATCACCAAACTGTGCAGGAATCTGGCCCTCCAGGACTGGAGTTGGACATGTCTGGTTTAGATGGTCTGTTTCAGCATCACTGTAACTGCTGCAGTTATCAATACTTCTTTTAAGTGTCAGTATTGGCTTAACTCATGGTAACAGAAGCTTACAGCTACAAAGTTAGCAGTAGGTATGGTTATCGAGAACCGGTACTAAATTGGCTCCTGACTGGATATTATCAAAATAATGACCATGTCCTGGACAAACAGTGCTGCAATTGGTTTTTATGAAATGTTAATTCCTTCTAACATGTAGAGTAGATGTGTTGAAAATGTGAGTGTCTTGACCTTGTCAAACAAGGTAAAACATTTTGGCATGTGATTAATAAATATGATTTATTCTTTGTTGAAAATTGGATTTACATATCAATGTTTCTACTTTTGTGTTACTTCTTTGCTGAAAAGCACTCTTCAATACAAAATAAATAAGGACAAGTTGGCATTAAAATAGGCATCTGTAAGTGCATAACCAGCTACATATATCAGTAGGAAAATATTATGTCCTGGGTGTCTGTGTGAGTAGCACACAACCAAAAGTGAAAATGACAGTGACTGACAGTAACGTGCCAGCAAAGAACTCAAATGCCTTCAGTTTTCTGAAGAGAGGAACGATATGAAGTATAAAGACAAAGATGAAGATTAAGCTACAGTTCTTTAATTAATGTTGGTAGAAATACTAAACTGTTACTATGTTATAAAATAAACTGTAGAGTTAATAAATACAATAACAGTCTGAAATTCTGCTGTTTTGTTGGTGATGAAACAGACTTTTGCTAAAATGCAGTAGTTTTTAATGTGATTTTCTCGGTTATTAAGAACATAAGAGTTTAACTGTTTAAGAGTTCATGTTAAAGTCATAAAGTCATTGCATCGTGTGATGAGTTTTTGCATTCCACCACATTTCTTTAACCAAATTATGGGAAGTAGTACCAACATTTGTATTGTTATACAGTATCAGCATCATCTTAGGAATATCCATCCTTGCTTATCAGTGATCATACTTAGAGGTGGGTAATCCAGGTCCAAAGAGTAAAAATCCATCCCAGGATTTTGCTCCATCTTAATGGTGTGTCTCCGCTGCAGCATATCTGCCTTTGAACCAACAAGGCAGTTGAAACAAAATCCTGGAGTGGATTTTTACTCTTTGAACCTGGATTACCCACCTCTGATACATTTATTAATTGTTGTTGATTCTTCTGGTTTAAACTGAGCAAATATTTCCGAATTATCCTTTTAAATAAGAAACAGGCAAATTTGCTGTGCATATAATATCAAAATATTTTTTTTGTAATACTGTCACTTTTACATTCATAAATCACAGCAAGTATAAAAGGTCACCTAAACAGAATCCCTGAACATCAGCATTTGCCATGTTTCATACGGAGGTGTTTTAACAGCGCTGATGTTGTATACTCTTTAACTCCTCGAGATATCACAGCCTTGCACATCAGACACACTGCTTTACTGCAGTCTCCTTCTTTCAGACAGAAATATTTCCATACAGGGCTTGATTTTGCTATGGTTCTCTTTTGCATTTCGCAATGTCTACTGGTACAGTGCAGCACGTTGTTGCATATGATTCGGTTTGAGTAGCTGAACGCAGATTGAAACTCTACAGGTCTATTTTGTGAGGCAGATTCTGCAGAGTGAGCACCTTCAATACCACATGCCAGTTCACTGGACGCTTGCTGTATCCTACTGTAGTCACCATTTTCTGAAATCACATTCCAGTTCTGTAGAGACCAGCTCTGTGTGTTTGTATCTGTATTGTCCATGGCATCAGCTGAATGAGTGTTCACCGACTCGACTTTGACCTTTACAGGGAATTCAGAGTCTGTAATCTTGTGGTCAACAGCATGTGTGTTTATTAGAGAATTAGACTGGAGAGGTTCCTCAGTGTAGTCTGGTTGTGTTGTGTAGCTCTGTCTGGTCTCAGACTCAAAAACATCATCTGCTGGGTAAGACGTCTGTTCTGTTTTTATGTTAGTGTTCTCTTCTATCAGACACTGGTGCTCAGTCTGGCTCTCCTGGGATTCTGATTCCTGCTCCAAGCTTGAGTTACAGTCTTGTTGTCCAGAGGGCAAAGCGGGTACCACAAGTGAGTTGGTTACACCTAAGAAGAATGAGATAAGTTAACTGTGGCTACGTATCAATCATTTATTTTTATTAATGGAATAAAAAAGTTTTAGTGACTGTATTTATAGCAAGTGTCTTCATACAATAATTTAAGCTAGCTACTGTTTACATACAGCATGACCACACCTAGCACGGATGAAATAAGTTAAGATAGTTTGAGAAAGGTACTGACTGTAATTTAAGTAACTGAAACATAATGGAAAAAAAAATATATATAGTGTGTACATACACCTGTAACTATATTAACATAAAGCTGTAGCTATGTTTACATACAACTGCAGCTGTTTATATACAATTGTAGCCATGTTTACCTACAGCTGTAGCTATGCTTACATATAGCTAAGTTTACATACAGCTGTTTCTATGTTTACAGATAGCTATGTTAACATATAGTTAAGTTTGCTTACAGCTGTAGCTATTACATATAGCTATAGTCTACATACAGCTGTAGTTTTGTTTACATATAGCTAAGCTTACATACAGCTGTAGTTTTGTTTACATATAGCTAAGCTTACATACAACTGTAGTTACCTAACTACTGTTTACATACAGTATAACCACATATAACAAGAATGAAATGTCATCGTTAGCTAGTTTAAGAAAGATACTATCATCTATTTTAAGTTACTGAAATAATGAGCAAAATATATACTGTTTACAGTTATGTACAACAAAAATATAGTCTAACCCTGTTTACATACAGCTGTAACTGTGTTTAACAATGTTTACATACAGTTGTAGCTGTATTACATTGTCAGATGTTGGGGAAAAAGCAAGTTAAGAACAGTACAATATGTAGATTTAATCTCTTGTTTAAACATCTTACCGGGATTTGTTTCTGTAACACTGCATCTTGTAATCTTTAACATTTCCTTCAGATAATCGTTTTCTTTACGTATCCGGGCTGTTTCCTCCTCGTATTCCTTCATCGTCATGTTTACTGTGTAAATGATCTCATTTAC
This sequence comes from Crenuchus spilurus, assembly GCA_036984385.1. Taxonomy (NCBI): domain Eukaryota; kingdom Metazoa; phylum Chordata; class Actinopteri; order Characiformes; family Crenuchidae; genus Crenuchus; species Crenuchus spilurus. Next base: position 14,520 of record BRDA01091449.1, read on the forward strand.
TGCCGCCGTCAGCCGTTCGGACAGGAACACATTTAATCGGTCTAGTTTGGTCATTTTAACTAATTTATAACAACTGGACACAACTAATAAATTTGAACAAGGACACTCAGACAGATCTGAGAGATAGTGATGCAACGACGCTGTTTTGGTTCACTCATACGATGAACTGACAGAAACAAAGGGAGTCAACAGAAAGCGTTACACCGCCACCCACCGGCCCGGAGGAACAGGATCAAGCAACTGTGACGTCATCGAGTTAGGTCAGCTCTTCTAGTCTCTAATATATAACAAGTAGTTTTACTAAGAAACATATTTGGGTATACTTGTTGTGGCAAATAATCGAAATAGGCACAGGTGTCAACATAGCTACAATAAAATGAATAAATATATGTAAACCATAGGTAAACTAAACATATACTATACAGAACTTCCACAATCAATCAATCAATCAATCATTACCATTAATCATCACAAACTGCAGCATACCAAACCATTAAAGCATCAGCAGACTAGTAGTTAAAAACTTGAAGATAAATTAATTAATATTAATACATTATTTTAAAATATTAATATTCTAATATTGTTAGGTCATGTTAATATTCTAATAGCTATTAATTGTTAATATCAATAATAAAATACAATTAATATTAATTATTAATAAATTATTAAATAGAATATCTTTTTTAAACTCAAACTCTTTCAAGAAAATGTCCTTGCACATCTGTAAGCAGTTTAGAGTCAGATGTTAGTTTTAATGCTGCCACTCAGCTCAGCAACATCAGTAATGTTTAGCTTTTAATATTTAGAAACGGTTCTCCCCATCTCACAAACACACATACTCGTTATAAGATCAATTTAAAGACTTATTTTATTCTCAGTCGAAACAGATTAACATTTCTAAATAATGAACTAATATTATTGTGAACTAATGAATTAATATGAACGTAGATGTACTTTTGGAACTCTGTTCAAAATATCAGGTTAAACAAGATATATAATACTGTGTAAAAAAACTAGGCAGAAACATACAAAAAGAACAAACAAAGGAATGAATCTGCTTTATAAAACAAATAGTTACTAAACTGTTGTGAGCCAGTGCTTTTAACTGCTCCTTGAGGCAAGAGTTGAGAGATGTGTGCGTTCTTTGCAGTCAGATAATGATCCCCATCTTCATACAGTGTCTGAAACAGAGGAAACCATCATACAACATAACAGCAACCACCTTACATCAACACAAAATATGCAAGCAACTGAGCCAATAATACAGCAGTGAGCTGAATTCAACAGATCTATCCTGTGTAGAACAAAAGTATTGACCGTGTTAAATTGATCATCTTATCGACTGTCTAACTATCAATCAATCAATCAATCAATCAAATTTTATAAATAAAGTGCTTTTTACAACTGATGTCACAAAGCAGCTTTACAGGGTTAGTAATAACAGACATCAAATCATTAATCCCTAAACCCCGGTGAGCAAGCCAACAGCGACAGTGGCAAGGAAAAACTCCCTCAGAGTTGGAGGAAGAAACCTTGGGAGGAACCAGACTCACATGGGGGACCCATCCTCCTCTAACTACTATTCGGATAACCACCATCAACCACTGCAAACAGTGAAGTAACATATGCGCTATGTTAGAAATCTGGCAGTTGAGTCAGGAGAAAGTCATGATACTGGGTCTACAGGTTTTCAGTGTTTTATTGAAGAAGATGACCGATGATGACAGCTTGATTGTGTCACCAGTGCAGCCTGAAGCCAGTCTGGTCTGAGCCAAGACTAAATGAACACGTTCTGGTTTAAAACAGTGTGTCTAAAGAGCCCAAACTAACAACACAATAAGCTACAGTTTCTTTTACAGTAGAATAAGATATAGTTTATTTAAGCTACCATCTCTGACTTTAGATCTACAAGGTGGACCAACAAGACAGGTGTGTCTAATAGAGTGAACAGTGAGCTAACAGTGTTTAAAATCTCCAGCAGCTCTGTTATGTCTGATCCACACATACCAGCACAACACACTCTAACACACCACCACCACGTCAGTGTGAATGCAGTGCTGAAAATTATCCACCACACAAATAATACTTGCTCTGTGGTGGCCCTGACCACAGGGTGAAAGGAGGCTAACAAACTCCCGGACTACAGTCTGTAATTGTAGAACTACAAAGAGTACCCACATGGTCAGTGGAGCTGATAAGATGAAAAATGAGTGTACCTAATGAAGTGGTTAGTGAGTGTATATTTTAAAATTAACAAAAATATTTCCGTGCTTTTAATCTATTTTAAATGTGTGGGTCTGCAAGTGGTTTTAGAAGAGACCTCTCTGAACCTGTTCTTTATGGTCAGGACCCCCACAGACCAGGTATTATTTACAGTGGATAATTCTCAGTACTACAGTAAAGTGGTGGTGGGGTGTTAGCTTGTTTAATTGTAGTGTAGTAGAGCAGAAACATCACCAAACTGTTGGACACCAGCCCCCCAGGACTAGAGTAGACACCCCTACCTTAGACAGATAGATGGGACCCCAAACCTGCTAAATCAGATACATTTGAAATCCTTGATTACCTGGATCAGGTGTGCTAGATTAAGGCTGGGGGTAAACTCTGCAGTGTGATAGAGCTTCACAAGCAAGACTGGACACCCCTGCTTTGAGAATATTAGGAAAATTGCCTCAGAAGACAGCATTTTCCATTAATCACATCAGATCCATCACGTTTGAGATGCTGCACCTATATTGCTTTTTGTCTCCCCACACTGAGCTAAATAAAGTTTTTTTGCTGAAAAATGATTTCCTCCCCTGAGAAGACAGTCCTTTCTTACTTAGGGATTCTACTCATATGGGGGCCTTTTTGAGGGTGAACACCACATTGTTCTTTTACCTTTGTTTGTGGATGTGGCTTTTGTCTCAGTAGGGTTTGAGGGCTCTGTAGAAGCTACAGTGGTCTCAGCAAGTGGCTGCATAAAGAAACAAAGATCCAGAAGTAAAATTAACCAACAGGTACATTGTTCACCATAACAGAGTTGTTTCACAATATATTTTTATAAAAAACTTAAGTGACATCCAACACAACACCTGCTCGTTGGGTTCACTTTGCGCTGGCCTCTCTACACTTCCAGATCGTGTCTTGGGCTTTTTAGCCAGATCCTGGTACAAGTTAGGTAGTGTGCCTCCTGAAAATGAATACACTAGGGTTTAAATATGATCCAGAGTACATTTCACACGGAGGTATACATGGAGGCATGATCAGGTGCTAAGGGTGTTAGCATGTTTGTTGGACGGCAAACGCTTGGAGGTGAATGCATTGACGAGTGGTTGTAGTAATAAAGCGATTAGGTTTGTCCGTGAGGGGGAACATATTCGAGAGCAGGCACAGGCTATAAATGCTGGTAGATGGGGCGAAGCGCGAGATTGGAAATTGCTGGTGGATGTAGGTAAAAAATTGCAGGTCCCAGAGTGCATATGGTGCTGTACTCTGAAAGTAAACGGATAGTTTATTTCATAGAGTTAACAGTTCCATTCGAGGATGCAGTTGACGAAGCATTTGAAAGGAAGAAGCTGAAGTATGCGGACTTGGCGGCTGAGGTGAGGGAACGTGGGTGGCAGGCAGATGTAAGACCGGTGGAGATAGGTGTTAGGGGATTTGTAGCCAAGTCTACTACATCCCT
>BRDA01091451.1:0-19086 GCA_036984385.1 Crenuchus spilurus
TTAAGTGACACTTTCTATGACTCTGTGGTGGCATCAGCCATCTTCAATGGGATTACCTGCTGCGGGAAGTAGCATCACAGCAGCAGAGAGGAGGAAAGTGGACAAGCTCATCAAGAAGGCAAGTTCCATACTGGGTCACTCAGTGGAGGTAGTGGGAGAAAGGAGGATGTTGGCCAAGCTGACATCCATAATGGAGAACACCTCCCACCCACTGCAGGAGACGGTCACAGCACTAGGAAGCTCCTTCAGTGACAGGCTTCTCCACCTGTGGTGTGGTAAAGAGAGATACTGCAGATCTTTTCTGCCTTCTGCTGTCAGGCTTTAGAACCAGCAGCTCCGCAAGCAGAGTCAGACACTCTGTTCTTTAAATGCACTATAAACCACACTCACCCAGCACAGCTCAGTTAAGAACTATTACATGTTTTCTAACAGATGTTTATTTATCTCTATTTTTAGTGCTCAGAGCTTTTTCCAAGTAACCATTTTGTATCTTGCACACCTTATCTACCTCTTTTTTCCATTTCCTCTCTCTACTAATGTATATGCTGCTGTAACAATGCAAATGTCCCCATGTGGGATAATAAAAGGCTATCTTAATTAGTTAATGGACTCTATTAACTACGGTGACCAGATCTGAGATGCTGAAAAAGAGGACACTTAAAATTTAATTAAAATATTTTATGTAATTTTCATTATGTTTTTTTTTTTTGTAATTATACTATTTTAAATTAGATATTTTAGACTGCTTACTGCTATTTTAATAAAACAATAGTCTTTAATTTTTGTTACATTTAATAACACATTGACATCAGATATTGTGGAAGAAAGCTGTCCCGTTTTTCTTTTTCTAAAAAAATTTGCGTTTCTTTAACTTTTACATGACAGAATGTAAATATGTAAATACAATCTGGTATTAACGTGACTAAACAACACACATTAACAGCAATCCATTGACAGACTCTTAAAAACAAGAAAGGAAATAATTAATATTTTTTATACTCTGCATAAATATCCAGAACAACAAAGATAAAACACACGAGAGAAGTCGGTCTTGAACCGGAAACCCGATTTGGACCACGCATGCGCATTTGCACTTCATTGTGGGATCAAGTTTTACGACGCGAATTGAATCAAGAGCAGGTTTTGGTGAAAGGTGAAAACTTTTACGCTTTACCATTTTATTAAAGAAGTGTTTAATTGTTTGTTAAAATGAAATAATTAGCGTTTTATCACAGTTTGCAGGAGTACTTATTAAAAGTTGACTTTACATCCACCGTGGGCAGCACACGTGCAATCAACAGCGGGGTTGCCAGGTCCCCAAAACTCTGCAGCCCAATGTCGGACATAAAGCACCCTATACAACCTGACACCAGTCTAAAATCTAGAGTCCAATCACACACATTATTGTTAGTAATATTATTTTAATTAGTAGTAGTAAATATAATGTAAGAAGAACATACCTCCATAATCGCTTTTCTTTGCATTTAAGCACTCCATTTTCTCTATTTTAAAATCTATATGTTCAGATCCCAATCAGTCATCTAATACCAGTAAGTCTACCCAAATGCTCTTCATCCTCATTTGTTCACTGCCTTTTAACTCCTTATGGTTTTAACACCACAATTATGAGCTCAAAATGTCTGTGGTGTCCATAAGGAGATAAAAGGCAGTTGTTTACACAGTCATAGCAGCAAAAAATAAAAACACTACACTACTAGTCCAAATCGGGTTTCCGGTGTTCTGTCGAGTTATGCTACCTTGTCGAACCGTGCTACCCTAGTGTGTATTTAACTGTAAAAATATAAAATAATCACCATATTAGAGCACGTTCCCAGTAGAAGTGTATGTATTATATTTGGATAGCATAAATCACTGTATCATGATAAAGTTGTCAATGAGAGGTCATTACAAACTGCTTTTTAAAAACTAATTATTGTATTTATTAGTATTCATTTCCATTTACACTTCTGTGCAAAGGCAGTGTGTCCAGGTTGTTAAATGCACAAAAAACAGATTTATTATTTAAAAAACACGAGAAATAATTTAAAAACACGAGAAATAATTAAAAAGTATAGGTCTGCGCATGCGCAGTGCCTTTAGAAAGCACGTATCGATGGGTAGCACAACTCGACAGAACACCTGTTCAGATCGGGTAGTGACAACTCCTTCGTTTAGTAATTTGACTGTATTAAAATGCTACGAAGGCTGTGTGTGTGTGTTACGGCTCCAGTTAGAGTGTTTGTGTTCTATTTAACCTAAACGGATAACAGATTCTACATTTCCCTTTTAGACATTAAAATATAAAAAAATAAAACATGACACATATCAAACGATATACATATTCATCGCCGTTAGCTAGCTAGTTAACATCTAGCTAGCTAGCTAGCTACGTTAGCTTACCTTTTTGTAAAGCTCGTGGTAGTGAGAACTCAAGTGCCTGTTGAGGTTCGTCGCGTTTTTCCCAGTTATTTTCAGTCCACAAACTTTGCACTCCGTTTTGTTTTCTGTGGCAGCAAAAGTGAAATTACTCCATAAATCGCGTGTTGCTTTCCGTTCAAGCTGCGGGAGTGACGTCAGCACGTTGTGTGGCAGGGGAGGTTACGTTTTTTGAGAAAGTCAGACGTCAGGATGTGGTACTGCAGGGTTTTTGTTGTTGTTTTTAAGCGGATTACTGGAGAAATACATTATTTTTGTACTTCTGTGACATTTTCGTTTCGTTTTTATTTGTTGACGAAAAGTCTAATACTTTTAGTCATGGTTTTTGTTTTAAAATATTAGTTTTTATTTAGTTCTCGTCTCATTATTCTTGTGAAAAAATAGTCGTCAATGAATATTTTTTGTTATAATTAATGTTAAAGAAATTAACACTGCTAGAAAGGGCCGTTTTCATTACAATGTGTTTTTAATTAAAAGAGCAGAAGCAATGACCTTTGGTTGCTAAGGTTAAGTTTAGGTTTATTTTTACTCAGTATTACAAAAGTGAATGGAATGTCCTCACTAGTATAGTATTACCAATGTGTGTGTGTCTGCCAGGTTTATGCCATGTTGTGGGTACTAAAACCTGTTTAAACACTCATTTTGTGGGGACCTTTCTACAAAGCTGGTCCCTGCAATGTAAATCATAGTTTTGAGGTGAAGACATGTTTTGTGGTTAAGATTAGGGTTGAGTACGTCTATGTAATGTCCAGAAATAAGTGTGTTTGTGTGTGTAATATGTGAAATAAATCATCTTGACTTTGTTTTGCATAATAATTCAGCTTTTTATTTGTTTCCACAGCAGTGCTAGTTAACAAATACAACTGTTTACAAATAAATAAGTCTACCTCACATCACCCCACTGTACATTAAGTCACATTAACAAACTGTCACCTGACTACATCCAGTATGTTCAGTATGTCACTTGGGGGCTTAAGTTTGCTGATGGCATGACCGTGGGAGGCTTCATCAGAAACAATGATGATTATAGAGACAAAGTAAAGCAACTCGTTTTCTAGTGCAACACTGTTGTTGACAGAAACACACCCTACATACTCCACTCACCTCGTAATGTTGTCGAGTCAGGGAAGATCACAAAGTTTCATCACCTGACATGGACTACAAACACCTCTTCCCTTCTAAAGAAACAGCGCCTCCACTTCCTGCGATAGCTGAGGAGTGCAGGTCTTAGTCCTTCTGTTTTCACAACTTTCTAAAGACGCACTATAGAAAAATGGCTATGTAGTCTGGTACGGCTTCAGAGAAGAAGTCACTTCAAAGAGCGGTCAGTGATGTCCATACAAGACCTACACAGGTCACGTTGCCTCAGCAGAGCTGAAGGGATAGCCGGAAACTCCACCCACCTCACCCACAGACAAACGCTACCGCAGTATGAGGTGCAAGTCTACTAGACTCAGCAACAGCTTTTATCCACAGGCCATCACACTCATCAACTCAGCAGGAACATGCTGGCTTATCATTCAGCACAATCTGTGTTTATACTGATGTCATGTTTACATCTACATTCATAGTTACAGTCATATTACTTCTACGATTTATGCCTGAATAATAATAATTCATACAATAAACAACACACAACACATGACATTCAATACTCTTGCACAGTAACCTGTTGTCTATGTGCACTGTGGGTTGTCTATATTTATGTCTATGTCACGCTAGACTATCTGCATGTGATTGCACAACACAATTTTGCTCAGCTGTACAGTCCAAACTTCATCACCATGAAGCCAAAGGAGCAAAATTTGCTCAGACTAAAATAGGTGGTCTTGGTCCGGATGTACTGAACCATGGTCCGGTTTGTGTGCAGTGTGAAAACACTTTTCTAGAAGGTTCGGACTTTCGGACCAAATATAGGAAGTTGACGCAGATGTTCAACAACAACAGAGGAAGAAAAATAAGCGGAAAAGCAGCAGAACTGAGCCGTGGTAGCACATGGAGAAAGGAGGAGATAACATGTTTATTATAATTGTCTGTGATCGAAGATAACAGAGAAACCTAAACTAAACTAAGGAAACTGCTGCACCGGAATATAAAAGTATATAAAAGAAGTATACAAACACATCAGACAAACGTCCTTCTACAAACCAATCAGTGTCGAGTGTAGGAAGACGCACCGTATGTAATTGATGACGACAGGACGTAGGAGTGTCACATTAAAGTCTTTGGTGCGCTCACAAAAATGCAGAGTGAACACAAACCTAACCGGACCAAATATATACAAAGTAACAAACACACAAACCTTGGTTCTGACCATGGCCCAGACTTTCAGGTGTGTACGCATCCTAAGATTTAGTTTCAGAAAAATGATCCATTCATTCATCATTAGTGAACTATCAGAACTGAGAATCTGGTCCGATCCTCACAACTTTGTCTCCAAGGCCGCATCGTCAGCCGAGGAGCCGCAGACTCTGATGTTCATAAACTCTTCGGAGATTTCCAGAAGGGTTTTGTTCTTGGTTTCTGGGAGGATGTAGTAGATGTATGGAGACACAGCGAAACACACACAGGAGAAGAAAAGGAAGCTGAAGGACTTCATAGCGATCTGAGGAGCACAAGAGAACATCACACTGAGCGTTTGCTTGGTCGTACCAGGACTTTGGAGTATTGCTGTGAAGATTTGATTGCATTCAGCCACAAGAGCAGGTTCATACTTAGTCCTATTCTATTGGCAGTACTCTCTACCAATATCAGACAAGCTGTGTGTGCATTTGTATAACGTCAAGTAGCTGAATGTTCATTAGAAAGGGTGTCCACAAAATTTTAGACATGGGCAGACGTCACCACTGGGCAATGAATGAAGTGTTGTTGATATTTAACTTCATAACCATCATTACAGACAAACTGAATGTCTTTGGCCATGTGTGACTTATTCCAGCCCAGGTGATGATTAAGTTAAGTGGTGTAAATGTTTACACTGTTGTGACATAACCACAGACTTACGAGCAAGAAAGGGAAGATGAATCCAAACAGAGCGAAGCTGGCCCATGTCACAATCCCAATGAACACGAACGCGGCGGATCGGTACGACTGGACAAATATCTCGTGACTGAATGACGGCATCACCCCAGCTGTCAATCAAACGGACAATCAGCGAATCAGCCGTGTTATGCAGTTGTCACATATTCATAAACTGTGGATGTAAATGTGTAGATGCCTGTAGATTACCTGGTCCTCCTCCATAACAGATGACAAAGAGGAAAATGAGGCTGACGGTGCTGTAGGGAATCCAGGAAGAGTATTCCTGGTAATGGGAGAGCAAATCATATCCATTATCACTACTGATCATAAGTTTGGGCTCACCTACAATTTTCCATGTACCAAAATACACCATCTACTGCTAACGCTACACTGCTGCTATGGTGGAAGTATCACCACAGTATCATCACTTTTTAGCTCAGTTTTGTAATGGCCCAGATGCAGCAAAAATGGCCCAAACATTGATACGACCAGCACCGTGTTTCACAGATGGGATGAGGTTATGATGCTGAAATGCCTTTTTCTAAGCAAATACAATTTTATTATCTCTTTTAACCTTTACGCTGCAGTCCAGAGAAGTCTAAAGTAATGAATTAATGCTAAATATTTATCTATATGTAGGTTACTGTGGGCCCTCAGTTTAAGGGGTTAATTATAGTCTTGGACTAAGTGTAGCTAGTCCACATCTACAGATCTATAACAGTACGGTTGATCTAAAGCTGCTGAGTGAACGTCAGTCACCTTCAGCTCCAGAGTGATGGTGATCAGTGCCATAATGACCGCCATGGAGCCATAACCTGCCCAAAGCAGCACTTTCCTGCCCACACGCTCAATCAGCAGACCCTGAGTGTAAACACAGAAACGCATCACATGATCACTTACATGTGCAAAGATCTCTTATATGTAATGTTTAAAGGACTGATTTAATGTCTGAAGAAATGGAACCAGCCTCAATCCATAATTCATCAAATGCTCACTTCAGGTCCATCCACAACATTTCTACTGGATTAAGATCAGGACATTGAGTTGTCCAAAACATCACCTTCACCTTACGGCCGTTCTCTTGCTGTATGACGTGTAAACTCACAGACAGATGTCCTGACATTTTTCTTTAGAATTTGCTGCTATAGTTCAGAATTCATTATTCCATCAATGATGACAAGACGTTAGACCAGATACAGCTAAATAGGCCCAAACCTGATACTACCACCACCATGTTTCACAGATGGGATAAGATTTTTATTCTGGAATGCAGTGTTTTTCTGCAAACATAACACTTTTCATTTAAACCAAAAATATCTCATTTGGTCTCATCCGTCCACAAAACATCATTCACTAGTTCTTCTGACTGGTCCATGTGATGTTTAGTAAACTGCAGATGGGCAGTAATGTTCTTTTTGGAGATAAGCAGCTTTCTCCTTGTAACCCTGCCATGCACACCAGTGTGGTTCAGTGTTCTCCTGATGGTGGACTCATTGAGTTACTTTGAGAAATCGTGGACTATTACACGTGTTGCTCTTGGATTGATATTTGTTGGTCGACCACTCCTGGGGAGGTAACTATGGTCCTGAATTTCCTCCATTTGTACACAATCTGTCTGACTGTGGATTGGTGAAGTCCAATCTGACATCTGACAATCTGATGAAGTTTTAGGTCAAATTTCTGCAGAAATTTAGAAAATTTCAAAAACTTTCAAGCATCACTGTATGAGGTTTTTAATGTGAAACTGTAAATTGACCATCAGCGTAGAGGATCTATGTCCATATTCAAAGAGAGGGGACTCTGGTCTTGTATGAGTGGAAATGACTGCTCGACGGGGCCAAAATGGATGCAGAGCGATCAGTCGTGCCTATAAGGGTGAGTCAGGATGGGTACCAGACGAGAGATGTGAGGTCACGCTGCATAACTAAAAGCAGAAACATAGCAAATGTTTTCGCTGACTGAGCAAATGACATGTAATGAACTCACACATATGACGTTGGTGAGGATTTCAGATAGCCCGACACCCAGAGTGACGTAACTGATCTTCTCCACAGGAATTCCAGCCTCCTCGAAGATGCTGAAAACAAAGACGCTGATCTGCACAAACAACAGAAAGCCTCAGACTGATGTACAAACAAAGAATATGACTGAGGTAAGGTTTAGGATGACCTTTTAGGTTGTACTGGTGTGTGTTGATAACAGAACACTTTACCGCTGAGATGCCGCTGAACTGAAGAGCTTCAATGAGGATGACCATGGAGAGAAGCTGCCAGCGTACACTTCGGTCCCTCAGAAGCTCCAACAGAGTTTTACTGCGCTGTCCTCTAAGAGCCTGTTGCTCTGAAAGCATCTCATCAATCTCCAGCTTATAGTCTCCTGGTCCCCACAGACACTGCAGCGCTGCCAAACAGAAGATAAAAAACATCTTCAGGGTGCCCAGTCCTGGTCCTGGAGGTGGACCAGTGTGGAGATTTAAGATCCAACACACCTGGCTTGATGCAGCTACTGAAAGTGAGTACTGGCCAGTTTTAGTAAACAATATGATGCTCCTCTCCCACTGATCAGCTAATGATTTTGGACTTTTAGGAATTAGAATAATATAATAATGGTACACGTCTGAGTTTATGGTTCCCTCTGGCATCAATAGCCTCAGGGAGGCTCAGTGTACCAGAAGTACAGCTTCACTACAGCGGCTCTAGAACATCCCACAAAGTTAGCGGTTACTGAGATGCTGCCGCCACCATGTTTCACAGCTAGACTATTATCATCAGCACCAGTCACATCACATCCATGATGACGGTTTTACACTCTGATACACCTGACTGGTGTTCACTTATTTATACCTTCAGTAAACTCTGTCACATGACATCACAAGTTCATTCCAGATCATAATATTCGGACAGGACTGTGTAGTTTGTGTTTTCAGTTTAAGTAAACAAACATTGTTTTGAATCTGTAAACAAATTGCCAAAATGTGTCAGGTCGGTGTATAATCAGCACGTTAAGAGTTAAATGAAAGCAGATATTTAATTCATACCTTTTTTACACTCCTCAGTGTTGCCTTTCTCTATCAGTAAGTATCTCGGTGCTTCAGGGAAAAATGGCAGTGTCACCATCTGAATCGTGGAGAAAAACGCTGGGATGCAGAGCAGGATGTACCACCGGTCCTCCTGACCCAGGATCTCACTGTGAGAGAAGATACATTTGTGTGAATAGAAGTACATTTCTGCTAAACTGCCTCACTGACACAACTTCACCACCTGATGGAGACAAATATATATATACAGGTGCTGGTCATAAAATTAGAATATTACTTAAGACCATTATGCTAATTATCTGAGATACTGAATTTGGGATTTTCATTAGATTGTTGACATCTGGCTTCTTCTTTCCTTACAGCTTACAGACCGATTTCTGGAAGTGTTCCTGAGCCCATGCAGTGATTTTTAGTACAGCATCAGTCCTGTTTTTACTGCAGTGCCACCTGAGGACACAAAAATCAGCATCCAATACTGACCGTCGGTCTAGTATCTGTGCACAGGGACTTCTCCAGATTCTCTGAATCTTTTGATGATATAATGGTGGGATATCCAAAGTTTTTGTAATTTTACACTGAGGAATATTTTTTGGAATTTTTTCCACAATTTTAAGACGCAGTTTTAAGGCACATTGGTGAAGCTCTGCCCAATATTTGCTTTTATACTCAGTCATGTGACTCTGGCTCTCTTGCAAATTATTCCAGCTGCTGCTTTTTATTAGTACTACTTACTTTACCAGCTTTTTGTTGCTCCATCCCAAATTTTCTGAGATGTGTTGCTGCCATCAAGTTCTGAATGAGTTCATACTTTTAATTAAATGGTAAAATGCCTCATTTTCTACAACAGATATGTGTTCTGTGGTCTATTGTGAATAAAATATGGGTCTGAAGATTTATTAAGTCATTGCATTTATTTACATTTTACACAGCATCCCAACATTTCTGCAATTGGAGTTATAAGTTTTAGTTTAAGTTACAGATTCTACTGAAAACCTTTAAATTCATCACACGTGTTATTTCAGAGCTGGATTTAAACCATGCATGGAGGTAAATGTACTCATGTGGTTAGATATGACTGCTTTGCACACTACAGAATTTTTTTATTTTCCAAAATAAAGGTTAAGCCTCACCTGAGACCCATGATCTGCCCAGTTAGTTTGCCACTAGATAAGAAAATAGCAACTGTGAGTGTGACCATCCCTCTTATTTCCTTGGGTGCGCTGTCTCCGAGGTAGAGAATATGGATGTTCCCACCTAATCCTTTACAATAATGACAAATAAACACAGTCTGAGGTCAGTTTCATTATAAATAACTGCAGTACAAGAAGTCCTACTACAACACATCCAACCTAAATCCATTATCCAGAACCGTCTGCTCCAGTGAGCTGGTTCTTCTCATAATGTGACCAAAATAACAGATCAAGCTTCACTCAAAAGCCTCAGACAACAAGTTCATCATCAATATTCTTCTCCTGCCAAGTTTGTGTTTCTGAGTCTCACTGTGAGAAATACAGCACAGGTACATTTTTATCTTACAAACTACCTAATAAACTATTCAAAAGTTCAGTGGATCATAATCAGCCATTCAAAACAACTCAGAGCTAAAAGGTGGTTAGTAACAGTGGCTGTTTGACACTGTAAAGAAAAAATGTTTTTGTTGGACCTGGCAACCCTGACTGCAGCAACACTTTCTAGCTGTTAGTGAGCCAGCTAACATTAGTGTACTGTATTTAGGAGTTCTGGACTCGGTAGTGTTTGTACTTAGACTTGTATTTACTAGTCCAGTTCATGTTTATACAGTTATTGTCTGCTTTTAACCGGCGTGTGCTGACAGCAGAACAGGGCTTAAACTGGGCCGGATAGAACCAAAGCTTCAGCGTCTTTGGTTCATTTCAACCAATGACTGTAGAATGATTGTCTGAAGGGGGATTTGGACTGACTTTATTTTTACAGTGTAATGATCGTATGTCCTTCTGAACCTAAAAAAAAGTTATTATTATTATGAAAAAAAAAATAATAATAACTAGAAAAGTGCATTTCTAATTCTAGTATTTCGGGATGTTGCGCATTGCTAACATGGCCCACAAGCTAAGGTATTCCAGTAGGTTTGTAAGGTGATGCTGTGGTATCTGTGGTGGTTGCTATGGCCCCCAAGGCGGTTGCTATGGTTCCCAAGGCGGTTGATATGGGCCCAAAGGCGGTTGCTATGGCACCCAAGGCAGTTGCTAATAATAATAATAATAATAATGATGATGATGATGATGATGATGTTTGGTGGTAAGTATCCAGTGAGGGAGAGATTACCTGAGGTGAAGCCAAACAGGAAGCGAGAGAACAGGATCATCTCAAATGAGTTTGCGATTCTGCTGATGATCATGGCACCTAAAGCTACAATGTTGATGGCATTGTTCCAGATCATTGCTCGCTTCCTGTGACAGAATAATAACACACTGAATACTTCCAGCAACTTGTGCCAACTTTCTGTTCCACCTTAAATGAGGCAGCAGTGGTATAAGATACATATAATGTGTGAGATATAATGTGTGTGTGTGTGAGAGAGAGTGAGTGTGTGTGTGTGTGTGTGAGAGAGAGAGAGAGAGAGAGAGAGAGAATTAGAATTATCCGTTCCACCTTAAATGACACAGGGTTACTGTTAGTGCCTGACTGTATCTGATGTGCCGTTTAAGGTGGAATGGACAAATCTGAATAAGAGGCTGATGAATACGGTTCCTCTGTTGTTTATTCAGTCTGAAGAAGAGTTGATCTGATGTTTACTTTTGATCAGTGTGGATTACAGGTTAGTTGAGTCAGTATTCCTGTTATAACTCTGTTAACAGCTGAGAGAGAGAGCAGCGGGTGGTCGAGAGAGGTTGAGTTAGTGAATGAAGTGAGAACAAAGCAGTAAATCAGAGAATTAAAACTTTCTGATGTAAATGTTGTGACTGCTGAGCTCTTCTGTGTCTCTGCTGGTCTGTGTGTGGAGGTTTCAGCTCTGCCTTCTGGGCTAAAAGGGAGTGGCTTCAGAGGTTCATTTACATAAAACCTGCCTCCTTAAATCCGGTTGTCCTGTCCTCAGACAAATAAATACAATGACATAAAAGGTTGTGCAGTGGTCAGAGAAACTCTCACCTTCCCAGGAGATTGGTGATCCATTGGACACTAATGGAGCCCAGGAGTGCACCGAAAGCGTAGGACGACGTTACAGCGGACCAGATGAATGTGACGGTGTTCTCTCCGGGAGCTTCTTCGTAGCGCTGAGTCCAGCTGCTGTTTATGAAGCTCTTAATAAACTGACAGCGTCAGAAAATAAGATTTATTATACTGTATCATCAGGCTTTGAAACATCTTAAAAAGTCTCTTAAAAATAAAAAATCTTCAGCAAAAATGTCTCACATTTACACGACGCCACACTTACTAAATGATGTTAATTAAGCAGGGGCGTGGTAGTGGGGGGAAAAGTGGGACTGAGTTACCAGGGCCCCAAGTGGGGAGAGGGCCCTTGAGGAGTCTGGAATTTTATTTTTCTTTAAATATTAAAGGAAATAATTTTAATTAAATTTTAATTAAATTTTTTAAATTAAATTTTATAATAAAATAATAAATTTAATCACATTTATTAAAATTAAATTGTAATAAATTTTAATAAAATTAAATAATTTAATTACATTTTCTTTAAATATTAAATATTAATATTAAATATTATAATCTTTGATAAAAGGGGCGAGGGGCCCTGGGCACTGCTTGTCCATAGGGCCCAGAATTTGGTGCCACGCCCCTGTAAATAAGTAAACACTTCTGATGCGTAACAGACCAGAGCTTTGATATAAGACCAGATTGTCCATTTAAGTCTTATTAAAAAAGTTCTTAGTAGACATATATACAGGCCAGTGTCATATCCTGCTCAGACGTTTGACTTTAATGTTGGTGAAATGTTCACATGAAAGACATTCTGAGTAATGAACTGACCGGAGATGGTGAGCTAATCAGTGTAAGATTGCATCCAATCTGGAAGGATCCTCCCAGGCCAAGAGCGATGATGAAAAGCAGAGCCTTTCCACGAATCTGAGATAATAATATGTACATACACAGTATACACTTTATCTCTACACACAATGATGCTGAAGATCAGCTGAACATAAAATATACTCAAACATTTAAGAGACCTTTAAGTCAAAACGGTCAAAAAACTGGTGTTGTGACGGTCTCCAGGTATTCTATTGTCTAAACTGTGCAATCAGCTGTTTAAGGCTGACAGGTGTGCTTTCTGGTCATTAAGGTTATTGGTTATTTTGAAGCACTTCCCTATTCAGGATTGGTCATCAGCTGTGATTGTTTACAGCTGTGACGGGGCTTGTTATTGACTTGCTGGATGTTCCTCGTCTCAAAGTTCTGCCTGCGCAGACAAGACTCCACCGGTAAAATGGCGCTAGTTCTTAAGAGATACCCTGCCCTGACTCCTTAAATTAAATCTCCCCTTTTCTAGTCCCTGACTTCTCCTACTGAGGTCAGGGGCATTCTGTGTTTTTATTTTGAAAGGGTGTGCTGGTTCTTTCTAGAATTCTTAAGTTTACTCTCTAGTTAATCTTGAATCACCAGCCCAGCGTTGTATATATTTCTCTTTTAGCTTAATTTTGCCAACTCAACTAGCTTTCACTAAAACTTTACCAGGCAACCATCCATGTGAGCCACTATCTTCTTCAGTCCTTGATCTGGAATTCAGACCTCAAACATCTGAGTTAAGAGGAAAATTGTGATTTTTGTAGATTTTTATATATATTTTATATATTGTAGAATATTTATATTCATATTTCACTTTTTATAAACTAGTTAATAAAACAATAGCAATAAAGCTTAAAACAGACTTTTAGTTAACATTTTGATTATTTTTATATATCCCAGCATTGCTTGATTGTCCAGTAATGCCATAGAATCTATCAGAAATGAGAATTTGATTTCAGAATATAAAATTGCTTACCAGCTGCTTTAACAGGCTCTCGCTCTCCATGTTCGTCCACTAAAAAGTCAGAGTGATGATGACTGGTTGACCACACACGTCTTAAAGACCCTGTTAGGCATTTAAGGTTCTCAGATTAATTTTTTACACTCATCTCAGACATCATGATTACAGGACAGTAGTGAACACACAATGACTCTGCAAGTTTCCAACAATATGCTCGTACTTATATAAAGAGTCCACAAAATAAAGATAATGTTAACATTAATTAGTTAACATTCGTACATTAATTAGTTGCATTATACTATACAGTTCATATATGGAAATGAAATTGCAGAAACAGCTGTTAGGAGCAGGGGCGGTACTAGGACTGTGTTAAAAACAACAAAATTTGGGTTATTTCCCATATTATGTCCCAGTACTGAGTGACTGCATAACAGAACATTGTTGTGTTGTATGAGTAACCCAATATGCCGAGTCTTTTACGTAACTATGACCCAGCTCTGGGTTGTTTTTACCTTGTCTCTTGGCTCACTGTGCAAAAATATTTGAATATTTAGTGATGTGCACCACTATTGTTATTCAAATTACATCATATCAACCACCTAGCTCCAACATAAACATAAACCCAGTCCTGGGTCCACTAGGTACAATGTCATCACTACTTATGTTGGGCATCTACCCAACTACTGGAAACAACAACTACATTACAGATACATATTAAGCTTAACTACTGTTCAGAATTCTGGGCCTTCATTTAAACGATTGTTGACTTTAGTAGAACACGGAGAGAACACTCTCCACTGAACATTGATGGCTCCCCCGTGGAGCACCAAATTCTTTCTGGAGGACCTCAGCTGGTCCCTTAACACCAGCTTCATAAGTAAAAAACCCAACAGCGTCTTTACTTTCTGAGGAAGTCTGAGGAAAGCTCATCTGCCACCTCCCATCCCCACCACCTTCTACAGAGGAACCATAGAGAGCATCCTGAGCAGCTGCATCACTGTCTGGTTTGAGAATTTCTCTGAATCTGACCACAAGACTCTCCAGTGTGTAGTGAGGATGGCTGAGAAGATCATTGGGGTCTCTCGCCCATCTCTCACATTTACAACAAGCGCTGCATCCGGAAAGCTCTCAGCATTGTGGAGGACCACATACTCAGCTGTCACCCTGTCTTAAGATGTCTTAAGAGGCTTACATGGTATGTCATAAGATGTCTTGAGACATTTTCTCATATCAAGATGTCTTGAGACATCTTAAGATGTATGAGTGAAGACATTGTCTTTATCTTGAGACATGCAAGGCAATGTCTTAAGACATGCAAATAATTATTTTGTGTGTCTTAACACAAGGCATGACTTAAGACATCAATTTGTCTGAAGACGTAGAGATGTTGTGTCTTAAGACATTTCAGTTGAACCCAAAGAGTGGTCACTTACAAAAATGTCCTGTGGTATGGGTGTGATATTACTGTGGTACCAAACTATGAACTATTACCACCACATCCCTAAAGTAAATATAACTGGTTTATCCTCTTGAAATGTGTTTTTATTTTTATTTTTTTATTTTTTTAGTAGATGCTAAATCCGTATAACAGTCACATTCTATTCGCGCCTTCAGTGCAACTTCGGTGCGGAGTCAGACACCGCATGTAAAGGCTGGTTTATACTCTACACGTCAAGTATGAATCAGCCTTAAGGGTTAGTGATGTACGGATTCCAGAGTTGCCAGGTTTGCGGTTTTCACGCCAAATTGGGCTTGTTTGAAAATCTAGTCGTGGGTGAAAATTCAAGGGTGGCGGGGTGCGTTTTTTTGGGCTACTTTTAAAAAACACAGCAGCCACCAAAAAAAAAGCAACAAAAAAGAGGGTGTTGCCTAGGATATTACTTCAACACGATGGGCAAACGTGCATCAGTCGACACTAAGGAAGTTTGAATACAACAATAACAACGAAGAGAACATAACACTATAAAGAGAGAGAGAGAGAGAGAGAGAGAGAGAGAGAGAGAGAGAGAGAGAGAAAACAGTCACTAGCTAACAGTCACTAGCTAATATGCCAGGTAAATGCGGGAAATACAGGAGGCAGTATTGCAAGGACTGGGAAAAAGAAAAAGGTTTGATGAACTGATAATAAATCCCTTATAAACAAAATACTAAGTCGTACACTTGGTTGTTTTGCCATTTGCTTCAAATGTGTGACAGACATATTTTGGGCTGAAGGGCGAGTTTTAGACTGACTTTGGGCTGGATATTTTTGTTGGACCTGGCAACCCTGACGGATTCTGACAGTACAGAACCGAGTCACATTCAAACTCAGCAGGAGGACCAACGAACATTTACCAACGGATACCAGTAACTTCACTTAGCAAGGTGAGCTATATTTAATGAAGTTTATTTATCTTAAATGACTGTTTGTACATGTTTAGAGTGTTTATGTTGGGCTAAGCTGCTGAGTTATGGTTTATTTTACAGCTTTGTGTTAGCTGTTTATACAAAGAGTTTGGCTAAAAATGCTAGATAACCAACAACTGGCTAACGTCAGCAAGCTTAGGGAAATACTTTTAAATTGAATTCTTTTTATTTCCATAACCAGTGCACTGCTACATCTTTGTTGTAAAATAATACTTTTCTAATAATGTTAAAGAATTGTGTTTGGTATTCTTTAGGCAAAAACCTCAGCTAACAATGCTGGCTAGCTAGATTCCGTTAGCAAGCTAAGCTCCCAAGCTTGGCAAAATGCTGGTTATTTTAACTCATTTTGCTTCCTAACTGCTATGTATTTATGTAAAATAAATAAAAAAATCGTATAATGTTAAAGAATGGTGTTTGGTGTTGAGTACAGACTTGACACAGGAACAGATTAAAAAAATTATTCTAGTTCCACCTTAAACGGTACAGAAGTTAGAGGCTGACACTCTGGTATTATTTAAGGTGGACCAGGGTGGAGTAGTGTTTCTAAGCTAAATCTTAAATGCATTAGCTAAAAAACACAATAAACCACTTGAAACACTGAGATAGTACAGGAGTCATTTAAATACATGTCAATTAAATTTAAGGTTATAAAACCACTTGTTAATTGGTGAGAGTGAGAAACTAAAGAGTGAGCCTAGACACATATTATATGTAACAATCTGGTATAATCTGATGTCAGATTATTTTACATGGTAAGTAAAAATGCTACTGTAAAATATATTAACAACATGTTCAGTTTAGATTTCAGAGTGAAAATAAAACTAATACTGAATATAATGTTATGAAGGTGCCTTAGTAAGAGGAGGTATGAAGTTAAGCATCAACACTAATCTGTGATAGTTAACTGTATTCTTTAGTAGTTTTATAATTAATCATGTCATTAAACCTGTTGGCAGATATTTTACTGAATATGTAATATATATTTTGTAACCTGCTTGCTGCTCTGATGTACTGGAGGTTCAGTAAAAGAACATTCATGTAACATGTGGTTTCTCGTGTTGTCTTCTTTGCCAAGGTGTCACAGAAAAATCTTTATGTACCAACACATTAGATCATGAGAAGAGCTGTGCTTTCCATGATAACTCACAACTGAGTTTTCTGTTGCTTTTATATAACAGCAAATACTGTAAATTAACTAAATATAACTCAATTGAGCCATTAACGTAGCGATTAACATATTTTAATATTACTATTATCTTCAGCCAAATTACAGTTCCTTAACAAGCAGCTTGTTACATCACAGTAACAAACTCCACTCGCCCACCGTTCCTGTTCCAGCTACTTGCAGAACTCGACTTGCCACTGTTCCTTCTCCAGCTACTTGTAGAACTTGTATATGTTCATTGTTACATGCCGGTTGTTATAAGTGAATATAATGTAAGTGATTTTTTTTTCATGAGACTGTCAATTACATTATTTCCTTCACTCCTGTTAAATAAAAAGTGACGGATGATGGATGATGGTGACAGATTTCATTATTTTATAGTGCACGGTACATGATACACAGGTGAAAAATGCTACCTTCTAAGAAAACAGCTCAGCCAATAATGCATTGAGATTAAGCTTTTAATTACCATATTTACTCTAACCAAATCTGCACCAACACAGACTATTATGGGATACATCTACACTGCCCACTGCCTTTATACAACAGTCAAACAGAACAAACTTCACACATAGTGTCACAGTGTGGGGAAGATGCTTTCAGGGACTCTGATTGGTACTATGTAGGGTGCTTGCCCAGGTAGGGGAACAAAATCCAGTCGACAGTTTGGGAGATGGAGCTATTACCCACTATACTATACCAGCGAAATGCCTGCACTTTCTTGTTGTGAATTATTTTTTCCCAGTTCTGTTTGCCAATAATGTAGACAGCTTGTGTACCATGTTTTCTCTCAGTAAACTGCACACACACACAAAACTGTGTATCCTCTTAATGATTTTACCACTTTTTAACATATGCAGGTAATATTAAATTGAGGGAAAATGCGTTTGAACTGCAGTTACTTCCTTTTCACATGACCTTAAATTACACGTGTGTCTAGTGTCTGCAAAGGTCTAAAATGGTGATTCAAAGGAACACATTTAATTAATTATGTATTAACTTTAGAAAACATCGGTGCATGACTAATCAGAATGTTTTGTTTTTATTTAGGATTTTGCTGATGCCATGTCCTACCTGGATGCCTGGATATGTTTTGATGCTGAATGCTGTAATTAAATAAACTGCTTATTTAAATGAAATTTTCCTGTGATTGCCATTGTGCTTTTTGACAGTTTTTGCACCCTCAAGTTTTGACAGTGATCTAACACCATACAGAACACTCAGTTTAGATAGATAGATAGATAGATAGATAGATAGATACTTTATTAATCCCTTGCGGGAAATTCAGGTCCCAGCACTGTTTATGAGCAGATCCTAAAAAATCAGAGCACTTAATTATGGTACATATTGAGCAATGTAGTAGGTTTGTTTTCCTTTTTCAGTGCAATTGTCTGGTAATGTGAATTTAAAATTCATCTTAAAATCCTTGCTAATATTTTGTTTTATATCTTGTACAGTCTTCCCAGCTACATTGAATAATAATAATAGATGATATATGTAATATTATTGTTAGATGTTGTACATGTATTACTATTTATTCTAAAATGTATCACTGTAGTAGGTGTATATATAATATTTGTATTTATACACAGCACATATATTGAGTTTATAAAATGTGTATGAAAATAAATATTGCATCCTACAAAGAGTTCTTCTTATACATAATGCTGATGTTTATGTTTTAATTTTCCCCTATACATATTTAAAAAGTGAATTATTTATTTTAAGATATTTTTTAGGAGGTACATTCAATACAATAAAGTGGAGATATCTGGTTTTGAAAATGAACTCTTCATATAATGCAGCCTACATCTTGAGACATCTTGAGATGTTATTATAGACAAGACATCTTAAGACCCGTGTCTATAGACATGTCTTAAAGACACGTCTTCATTTCTTGAGACATATTAAGACCAGTGTTGGGAACGTTACTTTAAAAAAGTAATTAGTTATAGTTACTCACTACTTTTAAAAAAAAGTAACTTAGTTAGTAACTGAATTACTCTATAATAAAAGTAACTCGTTACCAGGGAAAGTAACTATTTGCATTACAGTTAAAAA
>BRDA01091453.1:3014-13916 GCA_036984385.1 Crenuchus spilurus
GTTTTGAATGTTCAATCTTTGAAGAGTCAATAAATTATTTTTTTTACTCCTGAATAATGCCTCCTTTGCCTTGCTGTTGGTCACACCCTCACATTTATGGACTAATATCTCCTATTCTAGCTATTAATAGTGTTTATTGAGGTTGTTTATGGACTAATGTCTCCTAGTGATTGATATTGTTTATTGAGGTTGTTTATGGGCTAATATCTCCTATTCTAGTGATTAATAGTGTTTTTTTTTAGGTTGTTTATGAACTAGGTTAGAGATCAGCCATGCTGCACCCTGTTCCTTTAAAGCCATAAAACCATTTGCAACAGTTAAAACCCGCCTCAGGAAACTGCAGCTCAGCCCTTTTGACATTTGATAACCTTCTCAGAGCACTAGCACTGCCTCGCTGATTTGACTGTCAGCTCTTGCATTTACGAGACATGAATACGGGTCAGGCCAGCATGACCAGTAAGTATAACTTTGATAACAGCGTTCATTTCAGTTACTAAAGTACAGAGTTGGCTTGAGATTCTCAGATTATTCAAAATTGCAGACCTGCTGCAGGGGTTTGAAACCAGAACATGAGTTCATTGTGTTGACTGCAAATTGTGTTTCTTTAATACATCTGCTTTTTTGTATGGAGTCTTTAAGAAATAGAGCCTTAAGTGTCTATCTTATCTTTAAAGATACATTTAAAGGCTAAATTAAATAAAACAGTATATGGATTTAGAATTTAAAGAGATATAATTGTATATTTCACTGCAGTTCAAATTGGTTACTCTTTTATTGTTTAATAGTGTTTAGCAAATTTGTTTATGGACATATCTTATATTGTACTGTTTATTAGTGTCCCATATCTCCTATAGTGGTGTATAAAATTTGTGTTAAGATTGTTTATGTACTAATATCTCCTATTCTATTTATTACAAGTGTTACTTAGGTTGTTTATGGACTAAAATCTCCTATTCTAGTGATTAATATTGTTTATTGAGGCTGTTTATGGACTAATATCTCCTATTCTACTGACTAATAGTGTTTATTGAGGCTGTTTATGGACTAATATCTCCTATTCTAGTGATTAATAGTGTTTATTGAGGATGTTTATGAACTAATATCTCCTATTCTAGTGATTAATAGTGTTTATTGAGGTTGTTTATGGACTAATATCTCCTATTCTAGTGATTAATAGTGTTTATTTAGGATGTTTATGGACTAATATCTCCTATTCTAGTGATTAATAGTGTTTATTGAGGTTGGTTATAAGACATAACTTCACATGGCACCAGTTTAATGACGGCAATTTGTATTTCTTAAAGACTGAATTGCATGAAATAAGTCTGCTGTTTTCTCTCGTTTATGAAAGTCCTAAAATGTCTTTAAAGGTAAAATTAAGTAGATCTACAAATGGATTCAAAGTTTTTACAGCATTACAGATTTTATCCCTGATACAGTTCAAGTAAATTATTGGCTTAATCTGTGATGGTTTTAGCTTTTTTTGACAAAAATGACCTCCTTATCAGCCCCTAGTAATAGTGTGCATTTCGTTTTGAAATTTCCTTTTGGATTTGAAAGTAATTTAAATTACTTAATATTTAAAATGACCTTGCTCCAGAAAATGTCTAAAATGAGCAACATCTATAGTCTAATGCTGTCCATACAAACATTTGTTTCCCCTTCCACTTGTCTCCACTTCTTTTTCCCTTTTCAGTTCCTCAATAACCTATAATTTTGTCACTGACTGTATTTGAATGATTATTGGAAGATATAGCACAGTTTATTTGAACCAAAGTCTTTAACCTCTTAAATAGCCTTGACCTGATGACATGTCCAGTATCTACTGTATCTATTGCTAAAAATCCCAGTCTACAGGACATTCTGCTCAGAATTGTGTCTGAAAGGGAAACCGATGGACAGGGACCACTGGCAGTTTTCACAGCTTGTGAATGAAAATCACTTTCAGGCAGGAATTACTTTTAGAAGTCAACCAGTTTGTAAAAGAACTCTCTACAGAGACCTGCAGTCCATCAACATATGGAGCAGGGTGGAGGAAGAGACCTTCAGCAATGTGTGCTGTCCACCACATTTCTGAGGAGAATGTCCTGTAGACTGAGATTGTTACCACTGCAGGTAGACCTGTATGACTGTACACTTCCATACACTTGCACATTCAGCTACTTCCTTCACACTCTGACCTTTAACCCCCCAAATACCGTCACTCCTTTATCATTAACATCTGCTTTGTGACACATTTTCCAGACATTCACTTCACTCTACCACCTCTTCTCAATCTATGAATCCCATCACACACCTCACAGGTATAGTCTTACCTGCGATCATCTTTATACAAAGTGTGTAAAACTGTGATACACTTTATTTTTTAAAGTGATCATCTTTATGCAACACCATCTGCACAAGTTACTACCATCTTAAACACACAGTGTGACTACTTTTTGTCCAGGGAGCTTTTTTTGAGATATCAGAAATCATCTGGATAATACTTACAGTGAAATCTTTTTTTAAAAGACACTGATAGTGTCCTGCCTTAAATTGCTTAATATCTAAGATAACTGAATGTCATGGTCATAGTGACATTTGACAGCACTTACTTTCACAAATGTTAAGAGAATATTATTTCTACAAAGCAACACAGTATTTCTTACTTTACTTCTTGCTTTATAAACTGTCCTATACTGTTTCCTGCCTTGGCATGCTTCAGCTGATGAAGAGCTGATAATCAGAAGATAAACAGCAGGCAGGAAATATGCCGTGTTCCCATGAAGGTCATTAGAAGTAGGGAGGTGGTCTTTTTCTTGAGAAATTAAATTAGGAAGCTTATTTCTAGTGTATTTGCATAGTTTTTTCCTGCATTAAGATGTTGTCAATCAGACAAGACATGTTTGGAGTCTTTAGAACTGTGAAACTTTTCTAACACTAGAACTCAATAGTCACCTAAATAGTCCCAAAACATTTCTGTTCAAAATAATCTTTACATTACTGGTCAGTAAATGGGTAAGTGAATGAATAGTGCTGCTTTATAGTCAATTACTGAGAAATCAGTAAGTAATGATCATAATAAATCTGCACTTTGGAATTTGATAAAACTTGTGCTCTTAAAGCATTTTGAATATACAATGTATTTGAAACTATGTGAATGGTGTGAATAAGTTTATTTTTGTTCAGAATTTAATAAAAAATATTAACTGTCATTTTTATAATTACATAGTTACATATTTCAAAATTGTTTTCAGTTCAAAATTGACCAGTTTGTCTTATCACAAATTATTAGAATATTTCATTTTGAGTTTGAGTCAATTATTATACAAACTATCTACATCAACACAAAACGGCTTGAAATATGTCAGTTTAAGATGTCAGGAATGTTAAGTATGAAAGTTTTTTTTTGTTCAAACAATTTGAACAGTAGATTAATCTGATTGGCTGGGAATCTGTAGCATATTGTTACTCTAGCAGTTATTAAATTGAAAACCATAGTAGATGAAAGTTAATGTGATGAGTAATAAATTTGTGGTTAGTATAAAGAAGCCAAACTTAACGAGTCTGTAAGTGACTGTAAGTCTCTTTATTGTAAGGGATGACATATAGGCCAAAAACTTCAAAAAATCACTTTTAGCTTATTTCAAACTTGGCTTAGATGAAGTCAGTCAGCCAAGACTTGTGAGGTTTTTTAAGGGTTAATGAAATTTCATTTGATGTAGTTTGACAAACAAGCTACAAATTATCTATTTAGGTGACTTCTGAGTTCTAGTGTTTGCACACAAAGCTTCAGCTTCAGTTTGAATCTCAAAGTTGACAAACCATTTTACAAGACCAACCTTATATAGGCAGTATATAAGTTGGGATAAATTAAGGCCTAAAAATAAATTAAAGCAATTAAATTTAATTAGAAATCAAACGAAGACAGCTCTAACCAAACAGTGTGTTGAGAATAATTAGCTTTTCATAATTAAAATTCAGTTTTGTGCAGTTTACTTTATGCTAAAAGATGAACTTTCATTCAACTGTCATTGCTTTGTTTTCCATACTATGTGTCACATTCATTAATGTTAATGAGATAATTTGTATTCTTCTTTGTTTTTTAAGCAGAGGGCAACTATTCTGAGTATTATAAACATAATGCTGTTGAGCCCTGCAACAGCAGTGATGTAAGGGACTTTGGCAAAGTCTTCCTCCCCACTCTCTACAGCATAGTCTTCATCGTGGGATTCATTGGAAACGGCCTGGTGATATGCGTCCTTGTCAAATACTACCAGAGGTCTAACATGATGGACGTGTGCCTCCTCAACCTGGCGCTGTCCGACCTGCTGTTCCTCATAACTCTGCCTTTCTGGGCCCACAAAGCTGCCAACAACCAGTGGATCTTTGGGAGTTTCATGTGCCTTTCTGTGACGGCATTTTACACTGTGGGATTTTATGGCAGCATCTTCTTCATGATCCTCATGACAGTGGATCGCTATCTTGTCACTGTACATGCCCAGTCTTCCATTCTTTTCAAACGCCAGTCAGTGAGAGTGGGCATATGCCTGGTCTTGTTGATGTGGGCACTCAGCCTGGGGGTTTCCTCCCCAAATTTTGCATTCTCCACAGTGGTTGAAGAGTTGGGAATAAAGTCATGCCAGCCCAACAATACCATGTGGAAACATATCAGCTACTTAGAACTGAATATCATTGGCTTTCTCCTCCCTATCATAGTCATGGGGTTTTGCTACTCCCAAATCATCCCCACCTTAGTCACCATGAAGTCAAAGAAGCGATACAAAGCCATCAAGCTCATTCTGGTATTGGTTATAATCTTTTTTGTCTGTTGGACACCCTACAACGTGGTGGTGTTCCTGCATTTCCTTCATCACTTGAAGTTCTTACAAGATTGCTACTGGCACACCAACCTGCATCTTGCCATGCAGTGGGCCGAAACCATCGCCTTCAGCCACTGCTGTGTCAACCCCATCATCTACGCTTTTGTGGGGCAGAGGTTCAGGACATTAGTCGTTAAGACTTTGAAAGACTGGTTTCCCGTTTGTTTCAGCCACTGCAATGCCATTACCAGGGATCTGACTTTGAAGAGAAGCTCCATACGCAATACAGAAACCGTCACATCAATCCTATAGCTCTGCAACTTTGCTCAGGAAAGCCTAGCTGTTGTGAAGGAGTGTAGACATGTCCTCTTTAGATTGTCATTATTGTTGAATGAAAAAATTGGTTGATCATGTATGTGCACTTTGTTGTTCTACAATTACAATTCTACAATTTGTTCACCCTGTTCTTCATGAAGAAGGTACTATTTGGTGGTGGATCATTCTTGGCACTGCAGTGACATTGACATGGTGGTGGTGTGTTAGTGTGTGTGTGTGTGTGTGTTAGAGTAGATTAGGAGTTAAACACCTCAGCATCACTACTGGTGTCCACCAACCAGCCAACATCATCCTATGACTACTGATGAAGGACTAGAGGAACAAAACAAACTGTGCTGAGCTACTGTCTCTGACTTTACATCTACAAAATGAACCTACAAGTTTGGTGTGAGACAGTGAGTGGACAAAGTGTTTAAAACTCCAGCAGCTCTGCTGTGTCAACACTCATATCACACCACCACCACCACGTCAGTGTCACTGCAATGCTGAGAATGGTCCACGCAAATAAGCTCTGTGGTGGTCCTGTAGACATTAAACATGTCTTAATTTATAGTGTCATTAAGCATGTTATATTCATAAGGCTTCTAAATGTTGAAAAAAGACATTTATAACATATTGCAATACATTTCAAGTCTAAGGCTGCTGCTTTGCTATTGTTTAGAATAGCATAGAATGCCTTTATTGTCACTATACATCTGTACAATGAGATTGAAAGCCACTCCTTTTTTCAGTGCAAACATACAAGGAAGTATAAAAAATCTAACATTTATATATTCTATTACAATAACAATAATATAATAATAAAAATAAAAGGGTGCAGAGGATTGCAGATTTTTTTGTACAATTTACACTTTATACAGATTGTTATTTATTATCCTTTGTGCTATTTACATTATGTTCACTGTGAATATCCTCATTCCTTGGAAGACGCTTACTGTTGACAGGCTTGTACAAATGTTTGAACATCCCCTGTCAAATGAGACATTGTTGATTACCTAAGTTAGCTCATGTCTACAGGGAACAAATCAGGGACATTGTTAGCTGTGAGCTAAAACTTTACTTTCACTTTCAAAAAACATTAATGGCTGCCTTGATCCCCAAATGGGCGGCACGGTGGCTTAGTGGTTAGCACATTCGCCTCTCAGCGCTGAGGTCTTGGGTTCTGAGCGGAGTTTCCATGTTCTCCCCGTGTCTGCGTGGGTTTCCTCCGGGGACTCCGGTTTCCTCCCACAGTCCAAAAACATGGAGGTCAGGTGAATTGGCTACTCTAAATTGTCCATGTATCTGTGTGTGCGTGTGTGTTCACCCAGCGATGGACTGGCGCCCTGTCCTGGGCTTAGTTAATTAATGTAATGCCCTGCCCTGTGCCCAGTGAGGGGGTAGGGGACTGACCGCGACCCTGATAAGGATAAAGCGGGTGTGATAATGAATGGATGAATGAATGATCCCCAAATATTTTTTGAAAGTGAAAGTAAAGTTTGTGTGCTCACACCCCATAGACCGAAGTTTGCTGACTACCCCCCATCCCCAAAATCATGATCTTCATTGGGCAAAACACCCTGCCCCCCATCCCTCCACCCAGGACTAACGATCTCTGCAGGCACTCCAGCCTAAGCCGCCAATATCTTTAGTGTAGTGATTCCCTGGAACAGTATATACTGTCCATATTTTAGTGCACTTTTCCTCTTCCTTTATCTAAACTGAATTTATTGCAAATAAAATAGTTGTTTTTTTGTTTTTTTGTAAATCATGTGTGGAAACCTTTTTCTACAATAATTCTTGTACATTTGCACACTGATTTTAATATCTTACAAAAAAATTAAACATGTGCAAAAGTTTTTTCCCAATTATTAATGTACAAATAATTATTGGATGACACAATGGTTTGGTGGTTAGCATGTTTGCCTCTCAGCACTGATGTCTTGGGTTTAAGTCCCCATCTGGGTGGAGTTTCCATGTTCTCCCCGTGTCTGTGTGGGTTTCATCCCACAGTCCAAAAACATGGAGATCAGGTGAATTGGCTCTAAATGACCCTGGAGTGTGTGAATGAATGTGTATGTCTGTGTGTATGAATGTATGTCTGTATGCCCAGATATGGTTGAGACACTGTGTTATTGTCTGCTGCTTCTTACCAGTGTGTGTGTGGTTGAGTTTTAAGTGTGTAAAAGGAGTGTGTTGATTATAAAGCATCTTTGGGTTTGAGAAAAGGCTCTATATAACTGTAACATTCATTCATTCATTCAATCATTCATTCAAATGCAAGATAATTCTTGTGGAAAAACCTTTGAACACATTTAACATTTTATTGTTCTAAAATGTTAAATGTGTACACACACTAGTGCATCTCCAAAAAATAATATTGTGAAAAAGTGAATTGCAGTTCATAATTAAATTAAAAAAACTGTCATAAAAACTGTCATACTTTTGATATTTTAAATTATTTACATGTAAAGTGACATATTTTAACTTTTGTAATTTTAATGCTTAAATAGTAATTTACTGAAATTCTAAATATTCAGTTAATAATAATAATAATAATTTCCATTTATATAGTGCCTTTCAAGAAACCCAAGGACGCAGAATTTGGGATTCTGGATTTCTGATTTTCAGTCATACTGATCAACATTAAAACATAAGGGAGGCTGGAAATGTCACTTTGTTTGATATTTTATGAATATAAAAATGACAGTTTACCTTTTTAAATTAAATTATGATCAAAAATGAACTTTCTCATCATATTCAAATTTTTTATGATAGCCGTGACTGTGTGTTGCACATTTTAGTGCAGTTTCTGTTTATTTACTGACTTTAACTCAAACCAAATAAAACTTACAATATTTAATGTGAAGTAATGTTTGAATTTTAGTTTAAAATACTATAATCAGTAAATTAGTGTACATATGTTAAGTGTGCAGACATTTGTCCTCTGTATAATGTGGGTTAATTTACTTTCACTTGAATAATGAATAAAACATGGATAAATTTAACATACTTCTACAACCCATTAACAACATTTATCATCTCTGGAGTTTCAGCACAATCATCTTTATGGAGCTGTGAAGGTTGATGATTGCTGTATGTATACATATGTGTCTACTTATATCTACATATATATACAAGATTATACATTAGTATCTACTATGTATACGTGTCTAGAAGCAGTTAAGCATTAGTCTTTATATTAGCTACTTTCCAAAAGTTAGCCTGCAGTCTAGCTGGGAGCTTCCTCAGCAATGTCCTAAGAAGGCATCTACATCACGCAAAATTGAATGTTCTACCAAGGACTGTAAATGGGATGTTTGATAGAGTTGTTGTTACTTGCACCAATTTCTTCAACACAGCTTATATGGAAAAAAAAACTTACTCTGCCATTTCACTGTTATCTGAAGTCATGTGCCACTATTTCTACTGTACAGAAATAGCTTTATATACATATACAGTATAGGTCTAGTTTATAGGTGTTTATAAATAGATCAGATAATACATCTCTACAGTTACTCTTTGGACAAGGTTTATTTTATAGATTTACATTTATGTAATAAAACTGTTTAGATATTATTAGCTGTATTTAGACTGTATGATACAAAAATGTTGACTTTCTGTTCTGAAATGTGACAATGTATTAATACATATAACGTCTGTACAATAAACGTCTTGGTAACTCATTATGAGTGTACTGCTATCATTTACCACCATTCTTCATGAACCAAGAAACAATATTCATTTCTTTCCGGAAACAAGGAAACAGCCATATAAAATGGTTTTGGGGCCATGTCTTGAATGCTGCCAAATTGGATTCAACATCAGTTTTAGAAGTTTAACACAGGAGTCTGATCCATCAGACTGCTGGAGAATTTCACTAGAACAGTGGTGTGCTTCAGGCCAACATTACACATTCTTGTGTTAAATCTGTGATTTTGCTTCTGTAAAGGTGATGTGAAGGATGGTGTTGTCATAGATTTTGATGTGCAGTTTCCACAAAATAGTGGCTGTCACAGGGGTTCAATTGATTAACCAGCACATTCTCTTGATTAAACCTCTTTGGATTTCTATCTGTGGGCTCATTTCATTTTTATTTAGATTTTTTAACAGATTTTGGATGGGGTGGCAATAATAAACCACAATACAAAAACTGTACACCAGACTGATCTGTGAGTGGTTTAGCATTTGATCCTGTTTATTCATTGTGGTTTGGCTGTAAAGCTACTGGTTTGCATTCAGACAAGGAAATGTTGCATTTCTAGTGACATCTAGTGGATGTTCTTTAGCCTAACATACCACTACTCATTGGTTCAACACCTTCAACACCTTCAATAAGATACAGTGACTCAAATGTGCTCTACCAAATGGTTGAGCAGAATGTTAAAGATTTAAAGACAGAGTTGTTGGTACTTGTGCTTGTATTCAATCAGATGTTTTGGTGAAAGTTCCAGAAATCTATCATTTTCTCTCAGGAATGGAAGGAAAGGATAGACTTAACATTCAATCATGGTGGACAGCATAGGCAACACATTCTGTAGCCATTATGGTTAGTTTTTAATGTACGTATATGAACAAATAATGAGTTGATCAGACAAAACATCACAAATCTTGCATTAATGATGTCTGCAATTAAATAAAAGTCAAAGTAAATGCAAAATCACAGCATTTTTTTAATTTACATTTTGTCTGAACTTTAGATTTAGTTATTTCCGACTGAATCCAATTAGATACAACATTTTCATTGTTAATCACATTTTATTAAGACAATCAACAGCCACTCTTCCTGAAGGAGGCGGTAACTGTGACACCATTGACTAAAAGCACATGAATATAAACTGCAGCGAAAGTGCTACAGAACAGTGGAGAAGTAGAATCTGTGTACATTCTACAAAATACTACATTAACAGTTTAAGCAAACTTTGCTGTTTTAGTTTTCTCAATTTGGATTACTTTCTCAAATCAGATCTGTTAATATGACTGTCCACAATGTTATTTGTGATTAGATCAGATTTGTTTGTCCGAACTTCACAAATCTGCTTTGGCTGTGGTAATAACGTAGTAATTACAGTTATGCTGGTGATGTTACTTCAGGGTTGACAGGTTTACTCTTATAGTAATACAGTAAAAGCAAAATAGTGCTGGAGATTAGACTTTCTAATATTAGAAGACAGGATCTGAAAATATAGACTAGTATTGTGCACTAATGTATGTATTTTCTTTTCTGTTGCTTTCTTACTTTATGAGAATAATCAAATGTGCATACAGTTTCCAACAAAAGTAAGTACAGCCCTCACATTTCTGCACATATTTTATTATATCTGTTCATGGGACAACACTACAGAAATGACACTTGTACAGGCTGCTACATGAATCCTTTTTCACTTCTCCATGATGACATCACTGAGCTGGTGGATGTTAGACACCTTTACTCTTCCACCTTCAGCTTGAGGATGCTCCAAAGGTGCTAAATTGGGTTTAGGTCTGGAGACATACTTGGCCAGTCTATCACCTTTATCTTCAGCTTCCACAGTAAGTCAGTGGACATCTTGGAGGTGTGTATGGGGTTGTTATTGTGTTAGAAAATGGCCATATGGCCCAGTTTCCAGAGTTTCCAGTACATATTGTAATTCATGTTTCCATCAATGAACCACAGCTCTCCAGTGACAGCAGCAGTCACATGCAGTTCCAGATCCAGTGGCGTGCACAGACATTTTGGGGGGCAAGTGCTCAGGGGGGAAAAAGGGCACTTTTTAGCGCACGTGGAACATTATGGCGTTATATT
>BRDA01091454.1:3075-15624 GCA_036984385.1 Crenuchus spilurus
ATATATATATATATATATATATATATATATATATATATATATATATATATATATATGACAATTAACACCATGAGATTAATATGACAAATGACCTTTATGACTTAGATTATTTTTATTTTTTATTTTTATTTTTAAAATTTTCCCCAGATTTTCTCTCTACTGTATTTTAGTGGCCAATTAACCCGCCTCATTTTTCAACTCTCCCTATCACTATCACTTGCAATGTCTCAGACTCCCTTGGGAGGGGGCAGACGAGCACAGGCCTCCTCCGATACCAGTGACATCAAGCCCCTTTTCCCCCCAAACTACTAGCAATACATCATCACTGGGCAGCTAGTGCGCTCAGAGGAAAGCTCTATCAAGGCCCCAGCTGTTCATGGCAAGCAGCATAATCGCAATTCGAAACTCCACTGAGTCACTCGGGGCCCTTGACTTAACTTATGAAAACAACATTTTTTTTCTTTTTGCTGTAGCACTGTATTGTTCACAATAATAGTATAATTTTTTAAACCTCTAACATTTCTTCTATCAAAGATCATGGTCTGATTTATTAAAAATAAATAAATAACATGCAGAAATATAACAATAACCAATAAAAAGGATGACGTGCATTATATCATTACAGATGAAGAAATTATCAATGCACTTTATAACAGTATTTTGTAATGTCTTGTGTGGTTAATCTGTAACATAAGATGATGATGTATGATGCTGCCTATTCAATAATGACAAACACAGGGTCAACCATCAATGTCAGGATCCATCATTGCAAGACTGACAAATGTCACCATCTATTAATGCACAGCTTCCTGACTTCACTGCAAATGACTTTGACTATAATCTGTTTGTGGCTTCGTAATCAAGCATTTGTCATGAGTCATATGACTGAAGTGATGACATCAACATACTGTGCTAGCATGTGTCCTGCCTGTCCACTTCACAGTCAACGCTGAGTTGCTTTGTGAACATTATAGGCGACTCATTCACAACAACAAACAGGTTTCAGCTAAATTCACACATTTTCTAACAACGTTATTACCACAAAGTTTCACAATTTTCTTCTGATCTCATATGTAGATGATCAGCCAAGATATGGTTTGGAGTCAACATACTGCTTTATAGAACAGTAATATTGCTTTTTTAGAACATTTTTACTGAAATGACTGGGCTCTTTATGTGACTTCTGAAGTCAAGGTTTTGTCAGCAACATTAGCCTCACAGTTCCAGTTCTAAACTAAAATTTGACTAAAG
The DNA here is from genome assembly GCA_036984385.1 of Crenuchus spilurus. Classification (NCBI taxonomy): domain Eukaryota; kingdom Metazoa; phylum Chordata; class Actinopteri; order Characiformes; family Crenuchidae; genus Crenuchus; species Crenuchus spilurus. The sequence goes on from BRDA01091454.1 coordinate 4,327, forward strand.
CTTGCCTTGTAGTGGTCTAAGGTGGCAATGAAATACATTAAACTACACATAAGCCTGACGCTCCCACACTATATTTATCAAAAAAACAAACAAACAAAAAAAAACCTTAAACCTAAAATGAAATATCAAAGTAAAAAATTCAGGTCCAGTCCTAATGTACTACATCATGGAAGGTCAAATATTTTTTTTTAATCAGAAAGAGTGTAATGTAGTATGTTATATTCAATACAATATACCATTTACTTTAACGAGCTAATTATAAATATGAGCAGATTTAATGTAAAACTTGGCTATAGAGAAACAATATTCAGAACCGTGCATAAAAATCCACACCTACAATTAGGACAATAGTTCAGCTTTTCTGAATCTATTTTACAGCTTGGCCACTGTGTGGGATGAGTAAGCGTGGCCAGGTTGTTGGATGGTTAGGGGCAGATCACTGCTGAGAGAATTCTCACTATGGAGAGCACTGAGGGCCAAATCTAATTTTAGATGAACCAAAGTAAGCTCGTGCCATTCTGTCATGTTGCTCCAGGTAAGACTCGTCCTGAAGGTCTCCGGAAATCCCCCTACGGAGTACCCGACCAACACACACACATACAAGCCACATCAGTGAGTACAGCACGCACACACAAGCATGCATACACACTATTTCAAAAGCATTTCTGTCTACACTGGCAGTATAGTGGTATGGCCCGTCACTGGGGATGTGCCAGTTAAAACAATAGCTCAGTGAGCAATGAAATGTACACAGTTTTCCCCTTACCCTGCATGTAGTCAGTCAGCCAGGACATGTTTGGTGTCTGAAGTTCGCTTCTTTTGTTTTCACACAAGAGTCAGTCAGCCAAGACATGTATGAATATAGCAGGAAATGTAACTAATGAGTAATAGAGGCTTATACTACAGCAATTATATATATATATATATATATATATATATATTATAGCTTATACAATAGTATTGTGCAAACTGTATGTAAACCATCACCTACTTGTGGATAAGCAATCTCTCAGGCTTCGTAAAGAGGAGCAACTACAATTTAAAGTTTTTGCCATATCTGGTTTGAGCAGAACAGATTTTTTGCAGATTTAATGGTAAAAACTCACAAGGCAAATGCAGGTGGTTTGGCTTTCTAGATATTTGGCTAAGTTTTGGCCAGTCAGATCAGATTTCTTGTGTTTATCATTATAGTGAACCTCGGTTTTCATAATTAATCTGTTCTAAAGTGTCTGATGACAACCAAACAAATGATAACTGCAGCAATATTTCCCATAAGAAATAATGTGAATCCAATTAATCCATTCCAGACACTCTATATGTAAACATATAGAATAACTATAGTTTCACATACAGAAAACAATGAGAAATACCTACAAAAGACTAATGAAATGGATAAATTAACTTTACTGAAGACTTGGCATATGGAAATGTGTCCAGAGAGGTCTGTTTCTTGTGGCAGACTTTGTTTTGTACACCCGTTCTCTGGATTCTTGGCTGCCATTTGTTGTCGCACCCGTTTTCAGGAGGTGTGTTTTAGTTTGTTTTGAATGTTATCAACGAGAAACAATGAGAAACAAAGCCAGAATGAATGACAAACACATGGGTGAGTGGTGAACTCATGGGCGGATGCTTTGTTTTCACAAAATTAGCGGCGAGTCATGTGGGCATGCTGAAGAAAACCAGGCAAATGAATGATAACTGGGATCCAATTTCCCTTACAATAACCGAATTGTAACCTGGGCAAAATGCTAACCAAGGTCCCACTGTATTTGATTCTTGACAACAGAATGTCCAACAAGAAAGTGGTGTACAACCATTTAATATTACAGCTTAAAAATTGTAAGTTGAAGTTTAAAGAGTGTTTCTGAACCAGGTCAACATTAATATCATGTTCAGGCACAGCCTAACCATTCCACATGTCCTACTTCATTCCCATTATGTTCTATAGGGAAGATAAGACCCTGGGCATGCATGACAAGGACCATGTATATATAACATCAGGCATAGAGATAACATGGGGCATTTGTAATATATGTTAGTCTATCTCCAAGAATTAGAATATCATTAAAAAGTTCATTTTGTTCATACTTTTACACAATATTCTTTTTTTTATAGGGCACTGTAGATACACTGCTCTTTGTAGATCCAGAATTAAACTAATAAAGTAAACTTCTGACACCAAACACTTGGAAAGTGTACAATTGAGACATCCAGTTCTCCAGCGGATGTTCTTCACTTTAATCCATCACAAGGGCACTTCTGACTATATAGCTGGAAACATACTCGTCATGAGACACAACAAACAGTCTGCTTTGTGAATCACAAACCTCCTAATGAATGTCTGCTCATTTCAGCATCATAACCCTACAGCTATTAGCACAAATTACAATATTACATGAAAGTGCAAAATCACTGACGACTGTGCTTGCACAAAGAAATTTGGTCTCTACATTTAATCTGTGAAGTGAAACACACACACACACACACACACACACACACACACAAGTGAACACTAGGTGGCAGTGAGCACAAATGCCCAAAGCAGCATGCAGCCTATCTATGGTGCCCAGGGAACAGTTGGGGGTTAGGTGCACCCCTTCCGGTCACAAGACCCAGTCCCTAACCACCAGGCCATGGCTACTCCCTGTGATTAAAGTGTTATAACAATCAGTACAAAGCATATAACACAGTCATATCAGAATATTATGAGCAGCCCTGGTTTAGAATGGACTTCTCATACGTTGAGTGTTTTCCAACAGTATATCAGTGGTGTCCCATAGGCCATTTAATGCCAGAGGGGAACAATGACTTCATTCAGAGGTACAAAGCAATCAATGTGCTACAGTGGACAAGTGAACCTCTATAACGCACACAGAAGCAATGAGGAAAGTCTCAGTGATCATCACTGAGCAAACATTCAGTGATTCCTATTCCTGGAGGTTACGGATCTTGTGACCGGAAGGTCGCCGGTTCGATCCCCAAGCAGGTCAGGACTGAAATGTCCTTGAGCAAGGCACCTAACTTGAACCTAACCACGCACTTAAAATGCGGAGGTCAAATTCCGTTGTGTGCCCATTCAAAAGCCTTAAACTGTCGCTAACAAATGAGATGTTTAACATAATTAATAACATTTAAAGATGTCTTAACACTCCAAACAACTGATGGCCCAGCAAAGTACAGCAGACCACACACACACCTGAGCAAATCAACACACCTGAACTCAACAAACCCCCCAAGAGTCTGGCGAATCCTCTCTGCTGCAAATCCTCAATGAGGCCTATAGAGACTTCGTGAAAAGCCGATTAGTGAAATGTCAAGCTTATCAAATAGTTAGATCTGTTTCCAGTTTAGCTCCGCTAAGCGTACTTTTCACAGCATTATTCACTTTACAGAATGTGTTTTCATTGCTTTGAGTCTGGCTTCTTTACAGTAACCATACAAAGTGGCTTTCTTGTGAAGAAACTGTAGACATTAAACACTATCAGATGGAAAGTGCTCCAATGTCGTACCATAAAGCGTCCTCCCAACAAAGGCAGTTTAGGAACCGAGGGACATGGGAAATCCTCATCTATCCTATTAAAGCATTAAGCACTGAACATTCTTACACTGCAGCCGAACTCAAATGCTATCGGCCTCCAGAGGTCTCAGAGTGCATGCGAAAGAAATAGCAAGAGCCTACCCAATTCAATTAGCTCTGTTTCAGCCCCTCAATCCGACATACAGTTGCAGCTACAAAGAGAACTGAGCAGATAGTCCTGGTGCAGACATTATTATCAGTGATGTGAGAAACACAGGCTTTGAAAGGTTGTTAAGGGAGCTAAAACTGATGAACAGCAATGCTCCAAAGAACATTGTTTTTATATATTTAAGCTTAAAGCTGGTGCTGACAGTTACAATATTTAATCATGATTACTGGTATTACATTGAGAAGTAAATTTTTTGTTCACATTTTTTGCACTGTCAATTTTTAAAAGTAATTTTATTTTCAGCAATTGTAAAGAAAGAAAATGTAATACTTTTAAATTGAATTTTTTTTTTATTATAACTTTTTAAAATGTGTGTGTGTGTGTGTGTGTGAGTGTGTGTGTGTCCTGGTATTTCTCTCTGGTGGGGACTGAAAGTCCTCATAATAATAGAAATGAGAGTCAAATCTGTAAAAGTGGGGACATTTTGCTGGTCCTCACAAGAAATTTGTCATTTTATTTTTCAAACTTTAATTAAGATTGAGAGCAAAAACATTGACCTTTGGTTGCTAAAAAGTTTAGGTTTAAGCTTATTTTTACTCAGTATTACACAAGCGAATGGAATGTCCTCACTAATATAGTATAACCAAAGTGTGTTTGTGTGTAAGTCCCAGATTTATGCCATGTTGTGATTACCAAAACCTGTTTAAACACTCAGCTTGTGGGGACCTTTCTTCCTTGTAGGGACTACAAAGCTGGTCCCTGCAACATAAATCATACATTTTAAGATGAAGACATGTTTTGAGGTTAAGGTTATGGTTTAAATGTTTGAGTACATCTATGTAATATTCCCACAATTCACAGTAACAAACGTGTGTGTATGTGTACAGCAACAGGTGTTGAGATTATTTAACCAGTGCATTTAATCAGTGCCGTCCCTTTAACAGTGAATTCAGTCTCCAGCAATGAACCAAAGTTACTGTGTACTGGTCTGAAATGATCATTTAGTTTAAATAGAACAACAATACTTTTGATCTGAAATACAATGAAATTATAAACTATCTGTTACTTTCTATGAACAAATGCAAACAAAATACACTATTTGGGCAAAAGTATGTGTCAACAGGTTCATGTTTATCTGCCCCAGAGAGTCCTATTCTATTAGTAGTACTTCTCTACAGGGACTAGAGAAGCTGAGTGTGTGCATTTGTACATCTGTGTCAGCAATGAGTGCAACATTTGGACACTAAATCTAACTATATCCAACTATATATAGGAGCATCCACAAAGAAATCATGCACATCAGGCATGCATTGAGGTTTTGCGTCATATTAATGAATCAGATTGTTTGCTGGTCAACTGTTCCCTTACCAACTACTATATCCCAGACTCTAACTGCACCATTGCTACGAGAGTCACTCGTTTGCACGTGGTTGTAATGTTTTGGCTAAAGTAATCTATCAGTATTTAATTTCATCTTGAACTTTCTACACTAGTGAATGGTGCTTCATTATGTATTTTTGCAATTTCCACAGCGGAGTTAGATTTTTATTCTTACTACACATGCAGTCAGACACACTCTATATTAATCCTGAGTTATTGATTCTCATATATCCAAATTTTATCATTAACATCACATTTTATGTTCTTATCATGCAGCCCCAATTTTAGGCCTGTTTGAAGCGCTATACCCACGTACAACCCAGCCATGTCTATATATATATATAGCTAATGAAGCAGCATTGACATTTTGACACAATCTCATTTTATATGGAAGTTTTAAATGGGTTTTACTAGCAAGAACGTGAAGTAGGTCATCTTGAAGAAAGACCCATTAGTATGAACATGTTTTAAATTCAAAGGCTCATACAGTCTAGAGAGGGCCTACCCGTTAAAAGAAGTTAGCATTTGTTAGCATGTAGCATGTACTTCAAACAACTTGCAGTTTTATTTTAATGGTGGACATCAGATCCAGAAATGGTGTACAAATGTGAATTCAAGCTTTTCTAAACAAGTAAGCAGATATAATGATATTGTTAGCATTTCAGTCATGTTAATTTGTTTGGAAAATTAGCAAGTAGCCTTTAGAGCTGTAGTTACTGTACGTTAGCATAGCAACAATTTACTTTCTATGACGCAAGTTATGTTAGCATAGCAACATTTCACTTCCTGTGAGCACTAAACTGCCACAGTCCATTAAGCCAATTGTCTATTAAGATTAGTCCATTTACATTTCAGGCATTTAGCAGACACTTATCCAGTGTGATTTACAAAAGTGCTTTGCTGTTTATACAGGAAATCATTAGCTAGTTTGTATAGTCTAGAATGCATAAGATAATTCAAGCTCCGATGCCACCAAGAACAAGAGCCTAGATACACAATGCTTAACATACATTGCCTGAATGTTAATTCAAGAAAGACATGAGTACAGTCATAAATATAGGGTAAGTGTGGAGTACATACCGGGTGTCCTGTTTGCTTCTTCACCCAAAGAATAATGAATAATTTTAATACTGATAAAGATGTTAAATTTGGACTAAATATATTCCAATCTGTGTAAAAAAGACTGATGTTACAACATGTGGTGAAAATGTCCAGCCTGCAGTTCTTTGGATCTGATCAGGAGGTGATGTGGTCTGCATGGAGATACTTTGTTTGGCAGCTTTTCTCTTTCTGTTGCGCCAAATAACCAACATTCCATGCTGTGTCCATGAGGATATTGTAGGGCTTTAATGTCTCACTGTAGCAGCAGAAGACCAATGGAGACAACTGGAGGGGCGCCGGCCTCCACTCCGACAGCCGCGGATATTAGTCATGTCATTCTTTTTCACACATATTTAGTTCAAATTTTAAGTACTGAAGTTATTAAGTTTTTTTGGGTCAAGAAGCAAACAGGACACCCTGTAGTTTATACCATATAGTATGTGTTTATCTTACATTGCATTTGTTGACATTCCAGATTTCATTTCCTGAAAATGAGATCCTTCCAAATTGCTCAACAAGTCTCAAACAGCAGCTCGACATGTTCATTCTTCTCAAATGTTCTTTGGTAAGAATCTCCACACACAGCACTGCTGAGGAATGAAAAGCAAACAGCTTCTCACCCTATGCCCTTTCTTTACCTTTATGCTAGACAAAGGGGGTCGAGGTTACGGAAAAGAAGCTAGTTGCTAGGCAATAGGAATATACTTTTCAACAGATGGTGGATGCTCTTGAGGTCAAAGAATTTTGCTCACCATCTCTGCACACAGCAAGCAGTCACCTACTAGTGAAAAGAGCAGCATTTTAGAAGCTAAGTGTGAACCACTGTGGGCCCACACTTGTGAGATTCTTTCGTAAAGTGCAGTCTGTATCTGGAGAGTAATACAGCTCAGCTGATCAAAGAACGGCTTCTTAAAATATGAAGAAAAAGTGCATGTATGTACAGTCAAACTTCAAAATATTGAAAGCTTTGTTTGAACATAATTTTAATTCAACAAGGTAAACTCAATTAATATTCATTCCACGTAAAGGGACACATTTTAAGCATTTTAATTCTGATCAGTATGGCTTATAACTCATGGGTTGGATAACCAATCACAGTAATATCATGGTCAGCAAACCATTTGGTAGTAGTACTGGCATTATGGGCAAGTGCTAAGTCCTGCTGAAAAATTAAACTGGCATCAAGATTGTCATCAGATGGAAGCATGAAGTGCTCTAAAATCTCCTGGCTGTTTGTGTTGACTCTGGACACTTGACAAAACATAGTGAACCAACACCAATTCATGGCATGGAGTCCCAAGAGAAGAGAAACTCAATGTTGATGCTGTTTGAATAATATTTACTCAAAATTAATTATTCTAATAATTAGAGATTCTGGATTTCTGAATTTCGGGAGCTATAAGTCATATTGATCAACAGTAAAAAAATATATATATAAAGAGGATAAAACACCAGCATGACTTCAGATTGTTCACCACAAGATACAAAGACACAAACCCCCACTAAGCTCCAAGAACTAACCAGGCCGAGTTGCATGTTGCTATAACGCACATTAACTAAGAGGTTCCTGAATAGATGTTTTGGTGGTGTATATTGTGCAGGTGGATAGAGGACAGAGGATTAGTGCTGATGTCCTACTGGGCTGTACTGAGATACAGTAGCTAAATCCACAATAAAATGAGCAGCAGAGTGATAGGAAGGGCCAAGGCAGGGGGTACACAGACAGCACTAATGGAACACAGAGCTGAGAGCAGCATGCTGTAGGCTCACAGCAGGAGCCCATCCGCTGCTCTGGGATCGTTTGCTGTGGTCAGCAGGAAGCTGTGTGCAGTGAAACTGGAGCAATCACACACTGCTGTGCATGTCAGGGCATGGGTGTGCTTTCTCATTCTCACCCTCTTAACACACACTGATCAATATCTCACACTTTCACACTACTCATTTACTCCTTCAAAACACATTCTCAGTGTAAGAGTCAGGACACAGGTCCAAACTTATATTTTCTTTATTATCACAACATCCATATTGTTAAGTATTCAGATATTATCATGAGAAACGATTTAATATTCTTATCAAGGACAGACTTCAGCCCTGCACTTTTGGCAGCCCAGTATACAGTGCCACAATATTGGAATATTGTGAACATTTTCTTTATTCTTCATTATTTAATTGAAAAAAGGTAAACCGTCATGTTTTATATTCATTTCAAGTAAAGTGACATATGTCAAGCCTTTTTTGTTTATCAGTATGGCTTAAAGCTAAGAAATACAGAATCTTTAGATCCAGATTATTAGATTTCATTTGGAGTTTGTGGTGATTGCTATTCAAACAGTATCAATATTAAAACAAAAATGTAGGGATGCACCAAAATTATTTTTTTAAGTGAAACTTCTCCAAGTTCTTAAACTTTTCTTGTAGTTTTAATAACATGAGTTTAATTGGTTATTTTTTTATATTTGTATATAAAACAAATGTTAGAAAAATTACACAAGACAATAATATATGAATATGTATAAAGATGCATGTATATTATAACTTATATTTAATAAAAAGAAGAAAAAAAAACATGAAACAAAATCATGAAAATGGCCAATTTAAAATTTTAATGCGTCATTGGCTACAGACACTGAAACACTTCACATTTCTTCTGGTAATTGTCAGATGGTGGCTAACACAGCAGCCTGCAAGCTAACAACACATGCTAACACAAACACAAAGCTAAGCGGCTGTATTCTGGCTACATCATAACAAGTGTAGCTTAGTAAAGGTTGTGGTTTTAGTTTGTTGTCTTCTTTCCATTTCAGCACCAAACTGTAACTGTGCTGGTGAATCTGTGTTTTGATAGTGAGGAAAAGCAGAATTGCAAGTAAACAAAAAAGGAAATACATTTTGGGTGCCAAATATTCGGTGCATCCCTACAAAAAAAGCTTGAAATATGTCAGTTTAGAAGTAATGAATATAAAACACATGAAAGTTTACCTTTTTTAATTAAATTATGACCACAAATACATGTGAACTTTTTCATATTTTAATTTTAGAGATGCACAGAGTTATTAATCACTTTTGATTGTGGGGTGGCTGTTTTTACAGGTTGATTGTGGTTGGGGTTATTCAGTTGACCTGAGAGGAGGCTGCGTTTTAGTTTCACTTTCAATTTGCCAGTCCTTCCCAGAAGCCTGGCTAAAGGCCATTGGAATAGAAACGGGCTGTTCTGGGCTTTCCAGATTGTCACTCTGCCCATGATTATCATCATTACTATCAATTGTGATTTATTCTGTAGTCCATGCTATTAGCTCCACGCAACAGCCAACAGTGTAGCTCACTGAAAGGACACTGCATAAAAATAAGTCTGTTATTAAACTTTAACACTATGATATAACAACAGCAATTACTTACACAGTAGGCTACTGCTGCCAATGTAACTTAACCAGCATGTTTGGTAAATGTTTGCTGGTTGTAGGCATTTTGGTGAGGCTGGATGTGGGCTATAGTTAGCTTGAAGGTAGCAATGTGTGCATTGTGACTGTTTAACAGCTCATAATTCAGATCCAGTAGTCTGAGGATAAATATACATTGAAAAAATGTATCATGTTTGAAATTCTATGTCTATGATGGTGCAATACAGAGCCAGGAATCCTAATATGTGCATACTGATGACACTTCAGAGGTCAATTTCACTGTAAAGAATTTGGACTCAAAGTCTTGCCTATATACAGTGGGGAAAAAAGTATTTGGTCAGCCACTGATTGTGCAAGTTCTCCTACTTAGAAAGACGAGAGAGGTCTGTAATTTTCATCATAGGTACACTTCAACTATGAGACACAAATGAGAAACAAATCCAGGAAATCACATTTTAGGATTTTGAAAGAATTTATTTGTAAATTATGGTGGAAAATAAGTATTTGGTCAATAACAAAAGTTCAACTCAATACTTTGTAACATGGCAATGACAGAGGTTAAACGTTTCCTGTAAGTCTTCACCAGGTTTGCACACACTGTAGCTGGTATTTTGTCTCATTCCTCCATGCAAATCTCCTCTACAGTAGTGATGTTTTGGGGCTGTTGCTGAGCAAAACTAACTTTCAGCTCCCTCCACAAATTGTCTAGGCCACTCCAGGATCTTTAAGGAGCCACTCCTTCACTGCCTGAGCAGTGTATTTGGGATAATTTTCATGCTGGAAGGCCCAGCCACGATTCATGTTCAATGCTCTTACAAATGGAAGGAGGTTTTGGCTTACAATCTCACGATACATGGCCTTATATGCTCTATTTTGGTCTCATCTTACCACATGACCTTCTCCCATGCCTCCTCTGGTCATTGGCGAACTTGAAATGGGCATGGACATGTGCTGGCATGAGCAGGGGGACCTTGAATGCCCTGCATGATTTTGAACCATGATGGCATAGTGTGTTACTAATGGTTCTCTTTGAGACTGTAGTCTCAGCTCTCTTCAGGTCACTGATCAAGTCACTGATTTTGAACCATGATGGCATAGTGTGTTACTAATTTTTCTCTTCGAGACTGTAGTCCCAGCTCTCTTCAGGTCACTGATCAAGTCCTCCTGTATAGACTCCTGACCTTTCTCAGAATCATCCTTACCCCATGAAGTGAGATCTTGCATGGAGCCCCAGACTTGCCTATTGTCCTGTAGCCCATCCCAGCTTTGTACAGGTCTAAAATTTTGTCCCTGTTGTCCTTAGAAAGCTCTTTGGAGTGTGATTGTTTGAGAGTGTGGACAGTTGCCTTTTATAGACATAAGTTAAAACAGGTGCAATTAAAAAAAGTAATTAGTGCAGAATAGGAGGACTTCTTAAAGAAGAACTAACAGGTCTGTAAAAGCCAGAATTCTCACTGGTTGTTTATTGACCAAATATTTATTTTCCCATATTATATATAATATTTTATTGTATCACCATAATTTACAAATAAATTCTTTAAAAATCCTACAATGTGATTTCCTGTATTTTTTTTTCTCATTTGTCTCTCATAGTTGAAGTGTACCTATGATGAAAATTACAGACCTCTCTCGTCTTTCTAAGTAGGAGAATTTGCACACTAACACGTTTAAGAGGATGAATCTTTCTGCTCTCTCCAGACATTAAAAGTAGTATCCATGTGAAGTTGATACTC
>BRDA01091455.1:0-14593 GCA_036984385.1 Crenuchus spilurus
AGAGAGAGAGAGAGAGAGAGAGAGAGGCACCAGTGCAGGAATGCTGGATAGTGAAGTTTATTCTTCTTGAAAACATTTTAGGTATCAAGACAAAACATTGAGGCTTCTTCCATTGAATTCTCCTTTAATATAAGATCTCAGTTAGATACCCTATACACATGTGCTGTTAATTACACTTGCTGTATAGATGTATATAAATAAACAACATCTCTTTCCATCCAAAGTGCTGTACATTCCTAAAAATACAGGTTTCTCTATAGTTTCTGGCTTGGTTGTAAGTCTTGTACAGCGGAAACTCGGTTTTCATCATTAATCTGTTCTAAAGTGCCTGATGACAACCAAAACAAATGATATCTGAAGCAATAATTCCCATAAGAAATAATATTAATCCGATTCATCCATTCCACTCTAAAATAACAAAAAAATACATTTTGTATAGAATAACTAAAGTTTTACAGACATAAAAATGAGAAATAAATACAAAAGACTAATGAAATGGATAAATAAACATTTAACATCACTTTTATGGGTTTACACTCCGTTTTAGAGAGTGCTGGTGTGGTCCAGCCAGCAGCCTTTGTTTTGTCCACCCATTCTCAGGGTTCTTGGCTGCTATTTGTTTTCACACCTGTTTTCAGGCTCACTTTAATGTGAGGTGTTTTAATTTGTTTTGAGTGTTATTAATGAGAAACAACAAGAATCAAAGCCAGAATGAACGACAAGCACATGGGTGAGTGACAAAAACGCGTGAATAGATGCTGTTTTTGCAAAAATTTGCCACGAGTCACATGGAAGCAACAATGAAAACCCGAGCGGATGAACGATAATTGGGATAAAATTTCCTCAAAAAAGTATAATCAGGGCACATAACTAAAGTTCCACTAAATATTTATTTAAAAGCTTCTATTTTCCACAAAAAAAGCTTATTTAGGGGGTGATGGTGGTTCTTCTATGCCAAACTATCAGTAGAAGCATTAGCTCCTTTAACTGTCTTCAACATTCCTAGACCACAAATCCAGGTCTATGTTGAGCAGTAAATTACTGTGGAACACTACAGAGAAGGATAGTTAACAGCGCTGGTGTGAGCTCTTACACATTTGTGTTTAATGTTCTGCCCTGATCTATAAAATCTAACGTTGTTGCAATGAGCCTACTATAACACTCTGCCCCAATTCTCCAGCATGCTTACAAACACAGTCTTCAAGTGGGCGGCTGCTTACATTCGACTAATTGCCATCAGTTGGTGGGCAGCAACAGTGGTCCTGCACAGATGGGACCGAGACCCTGAAGCCCACATGATATGCAGACTCGGCTAACAGCAGCGAGGTAGACAGGCTAGTAACAAGCCTCTGCAAGCCAACAGAGGAAGCCCCCAGCCCTCTCCCATGATGCTAGGGGGGTGGGGTGAGGGGGGATTGAGAAGAATCTGGATGATGTATGATGTGGAATAGAGTGCATGACTCATGGACAGAGAGAGAGAGAGAGAGAGAGAGAGAGAGAGAAATTGAAAACGGGGGAAGGGGTATGGGGTCATGCTTGAATTATGCTGATACGGGTCATTAAAGAACAGAATAAGCCTCAAATATGTCCTTCATCCACAACCGTGTCTCTGCAAGCCTCAAGTTGAGCCAAAGGCATCATTAGTGCCCAGTGTTTGTCTGCAGCTGTGCTTTTTTTGTAGTTCAAGATTTGCTGTGTGAAGTACGATCATAGGAGGTGCCTTCAATTACTTGGAATATCATTAAATTTACAGGCACCATAAACACTCTTAATTAGAATTCAATTATAACAAATGTATTAATGTGCTTGCCATTTGGAGCTCCCATTAATTTCATCCTCTGTGACTGTCGCTAATTGCCTTAAGTAATATGTAATGCATGAGTGATCTTTCTATATTTTTACATGCAAATGTTTTGCTTTCCTTGCCAACAGATGCTTTGATCGCGGCTACTGATCAAAGCAATTAATCACTTAAGGGCAATCCTAATGAACCGGAATGTCATTCCCCTTCGGAATTTGACAGACGTTCTGGTAAATAAAACCTGTTAACGTATCTTCAGGAATGAAAATAAATAGAGAAACTATCCAAATTGTTTATGTAGATAAATCGCTCTGGTTAGCCACAATTGATCTTCGTTACTAGTAACACAAACAAGTCTTAATTGATGCTCAAAACTTCCTCCGTTCCAAAATGTCCATGTCCTCCATTCACGTCCGGCTGAAGGAGGGACGAGAATGGGCTTTGGCAGGAAGACTGTGGCTTGTTTGATAGTGAGGGCAGATTGCCAAAACCAGACACTGAGAACACTCAGAGCTGTGCTGTGCCAACCCAGCAATCCGGGGCTGAAGCAGGGTCTGCGGTGCTCCCTTTAAGTGCTAGGAGGATGGAGCCACCATTATGGGTCGTACAAACAGAAGGAAGCCTTATGAACTTTACACAAGCACTTATGGCAGAGAGGAGCGGACGAGAGTTAGAGGAGACGGAGAGACTAGAAAGTGGCAAAAGGTAGAGGGGGGCAATCTGCCAGAGTATAGCCAAGCCTAACAAACCTGACATTGTTCTGAATACTGCCTAGGGGACCACTTCCCTTCCCTCCCCTTTCTTTTCTCCTATGCTCTTTTCTTTCTCTCTCTCCCTCCTCTACGATGGTTCACAGTAGTGCTCTCCCACTACTATGCATTATAGGCTTCAGTTCAAGTCATTTGATCTGGCATTCACAACTCTGTAAACAACTTCAGCACTTACTTTATACATCATTTGTCTGTATCAGTAGCTCAGAAGTAGGAACTTGTGAGCGTTTTTGTGTGAAATGTAAATCTGGTAGAAAATGAATGTTTTATTATTTTATCAAGAATAACAAAAAAATTAAAAATCAGATTGAAATGATTAATTATTAAAATTAATTTAAAAAATAATGTCAAAAATATTAAATTTTTAAATAATTATTATTTAATTATTAAAATGAATTTAAAAATAATGTCAAAAATATTACATTATTAAATAATTATTATTTCATTATTAAAATTAATTTAAAAATAATGTCAAAAATATTACATTATTAAATAATTATTATTTCATTATTAAAATTAATTTAAAAAATTTTTTTTTTAAATAATACTTTCAAAAAAGCAAATGTTTGAAGCCAAAGCCCAATTTGAGTGACATATGGTGTCCTTGAGAGGTTTGAGGTTAAGCTTTAGCTTAGCTAGAAATCAGCTGCTAAGTTAGCCTAGTTCAAAGGGGCTTTAACTTGTGATAGTGTTCTGGTGAATGTCAAGCATTAGCAATGTACACTAATAAAAGTGAATGTCTTTAAAAATACTTGTGGCAAACCCTTTTATGATGTTCTGAATGGAAACAAAAGCACACACATATAACTGAGTGGCCTATTAAGCATGTTGGACTGTTATTCCTTAAAAAAACTATGCTAGAGTTTCATTCATAACCTTAAGTTTATTACTCATCATTAATCACTGAACACTCAATATGGTCTCAGTTGGCTAGACTGAATGTGTCAGGGAAATCTGGGAAAAAAAAGAACCAGTCCATCTCAGATTTCCTTTCAGCCAGTCAGAGTGTCTGTAGAGAAACTACACAGTCTGCAAACATCAACATGTAAGCTAGTCAAATATGGGGCAGGGGAGTACAGGTGTTCCTCCCCATAGGAAACAACCTCCCTGTAACCTCCAGGCCAGCCTAGAAACCTGCACAATGTGCTCACTTGGGTCCTGATTAACTCTCTCCATCCTGTCTGGGTGATCTATGCCTCAGCATTAGAGCTGGATTATGAGTTCACTGATTTAGGCTGAGGGATGAAGAATAGGTTACAGGAGGTGATGGGTCGGCAGCAGGACAACCCAGCTTCACCAGACCGAGAGAGAATGGCTCCTGCTGGCTCCCCACTAATCCAGCCTACAGTGATTAGACATCTGAGCTTGTCTTCCAAAGTTACAGCAAAGCCATAGCAATATTCTTAACCTCCTAACAGTACTGACGTTTACTTTTAGTGCTCTAATTTAAAATATAAAAACTTTATTACAAATACCAAAATGATTACATATAATCCAACACTAAAATAGACATCAATCCGAGACCACTTCTAATTTATTACAAGTACTATATGTCCTACAGCAGGGGGGCACAATACGTCGATCGCGATCTACCGGTCGATTTAAAAAAATAGATGTCAGTCTATCATCCATCCTCGCTATAAAACATCTGACTTGATTGACATACAGGGAGACTGGTCGAGCACTAGGACGCAGTGGGAATCCAAGCCGCTCAATCTGAAAATCCTGTTTCACTTTAGACCGCCCACAAGCTCATTCGATTGGCTCTGCCATTTCTTGCTAATGTGTGATTGGCCATCTCCGCTATCGCTCCATTGAAACAGCATCTGGACTTGTAAACCAGCATTTTTTAAGTTGGCCAGCAGTCCATGTTCACCTGTCACTGTAAGTTGTTAACATGTATGTTTGTTCTGCCTGTGTCACATCAGCTAGACGTATTTTAATATCAGAGGTTTTATATTAAAACATTAACATTAGAGTTTGTGTCTGTGTGCGTGTGTCTACCAGTCTGTGATAAGCCATCCATTTACATCCAAGTGTAACTATTGTCAAAATAATTCAGAATTTCTGCTTAAGTGCTGCAAAACTCTAGCTAGCTTGCGAGTTGCCGAGTTAGCTTCCAATTTATTACTTTTAAACTTGAGAAAGAGTTTAAAAATGACTAAAGGAGCTGGACCAAGTAAGAAACCTTAAACTGACCATTTCCATAAGGAGTGGGTGACTTTTTTACTGTTATTTTTGAAGCTTGTTTGCCTTGACTGCATTATTCGGCATCAGCCTTTTCACACATGAAGATCATTAAGTCCAAGTATCGTTCCACTATGACTGATGATCATTTGGAGGTTTGCTTGAGGCTGGCTATCAGCAACTACTGTCCAGTCTATGCATCCCTGAAGTCATCAGAGTAAAGTAGGCCAATGACAAAACATGTACACAGTTGTATTGTGTAATATGGGTTCATGTAGTTGTTCAAGGTACACCAGCATACATTCTACACATAAATTGTCAGTATATTTATAAATAAATATGTCTTGCATTTTTATAGTAGGTAGATCATTTTGACTTAGTCATTAGATAAGTAGCTTGCAGGCTGAAAAAGTGTGTGCATCCCTGCCCTACAGGGTGTCTCATTTTACCAAAACAATAACTTATAATAATAATAATAATAATGAAGATATGGCAGTCTGTTTGAAAAGGACTGCTGTTACAGCATCTGCTGAAATTGTCCAGCATGCCGTTGTTCTCTCCTGATAAGGTGGTGATGTTGTCTACATAAAGATTTGCTTTTTTTGGCAGATTTATATTTCTGTTGTGTCTTCTGAATCGAGTTTATTATCCATTCACACCAGGAACACCTCCTGTACTGTGCACTGATACATTATGCATGGATCACTCTCAGGGTGAAACAACCGACATCCCATGCTGTGTCCATGAGGATAAATGAGGGCTTTAATGTCTCACTGTAGCAGCGGGCATCTTATCGAGACAGCTGGATGGGCACCGGCCTCTACTCCACCAGCCATGGATATTAGCTGTCAGAAATTAACCCTCATTGGAATAGTGCATGGCAGTGTTTTTCACACAAACTGAGGTATATTTTAGGGATGTCCCGATCACATTTTTTCTGTTCCTGATCCGATCCGAGTCAGTAATTTTTTAGTGTCTCCCGATACCGAGTCTCAAACCAATACTTCTATTTTCTAGATAAGAACTAGATAATACTAGTATAATAGATAGTACTAGATAATAGTATATCTGTGATATGAAGAGTTTTAAACATTTAATGCATGTTTTAGCGTTTAGTGTATATAGCTGAGCTCATCAGCTGCATATAAAACACTTAAATGTGAACAAAATGTGTGTTAAAGCAGATAAATACAAACAGACTGAATGAACGACGCTTAAGTTTGGAATTGTTCTGTTCTACCTTAAACAGCGCAGCAGTAACAGTGAGGCAGCTCAAGCTGCCTACAGTAACTGCTGTAGTATTTAAGGTGGAACGGAACAATTACTATAAGCGGTAACAAAGATTTACATACAAAACAGTTCACACATCATAACTGTGGATCTCTGGTCTAATATTAAAGCTAAAATATACTACTTAAGTTATAAAAAATAAGCTTATATCTGATATATTTCCATAAAGTACAATAAAATCCTTGTTTACAAATGTTAAATGAACACAACTTTGCTTCCTACCTGCTGCTATTAACGTTACTGCACACAAACCTCCCATACACATCACATATGATCAGATATCAGACATATTAGTCATGATTAATGAGATAAAATCCAAAAGCCAACGTAGTGATACGCAAAACATTCATTCCGCCTCTCGGTCAGCGCTAAAACCCGCCTCCGTACTCTGATTGGCCGCCACGTTCCCCGAAGCTTACAGTATTCACATCAGAATGGAGGACTTTGCCGCTTGTAACGCTTAACCCGATTCCCATTGGCGGGCTCCAAAAACTGAGACTATTCAATAGTGAAACGTGGACAGAGATTGGAAGCCGAACAGCGCCCACTAGTGTCAAAATCCGATCAGAAAAGCCGATACCAATCAGTTAAAAAATGTCGTGATCGGCCCGATCCCGACCTTTGAGATGGGATCGGGACATCCCTAGTATATTCACACCAAATTTTCCTGCTATATCTTCATTAATATAAAAGTTATTCACAATCATATAGATTAAGAAGCAAACGGGAAGCAAACTGTATAATCTTCATGCACTGTAGTTGGTGAAGAATCTCTAAAGCATTATATTTGTTCGTACTTGCTTAAATCAAGGCTAATTGAACTTATTTGGCAGGTGATTCTATTCAGAACTTCAAAGACAGCTTGTTTCCTTCACAGCACCTCTTTTGAATGCTCACACATGACATAATGACCGGACATCTGATGAGTCCCCTTCATGAACTCCCATATGCCTTATGCCTGTAGTCTAAATACCCATGTCTCAATTGTGGGTGTTTATATGCATTTCTCCATTAGCCTTGACACTTTAATAGCCTCTAAATTGCTTCCAGGTTCAGGTTTATAGGTGAGTGCAACATACAGGCCACAATTTACTATTACATCAAACACATCAGACATTCATTTTACAGTCTAGCCATGCATGGAAGGAGATAGCTGTTACATGCTTGGCACAGTTTGTTGCGATTGCAAAAAGACTGTCTACAAGAGCTGCTAAGTGTGTTAACTCTCAGGGTGAAAATTAGGCAAGACACTCGCACTTGGTTTATGATATGGTTTGGTGGATTGTAATCCTATGGGAGTGAGGTGATATCTCCTGTCTCCTCTCTCCCTCTCCCTTCTTCAGTCGTTCCACTGGCAGGATAGATCACAGATGGCACTCCCCGCGATCATGGCAACAAGCGTTATGTGATCAGTCTTCCTGATTAGCATCCCTGCCGTAGGCCTCTTGCAAACAAGCGTCTGTTGCACACACATCACTGGTGGTGATAGCACTGCTAGCACGAGCATCAAATAGTAACTTCTCTTCCAAATTCACATTCGTTTTAGCTTCGAGGATGAACGTGCTTGTCAACACAGATGAGCAGAGTAGCCCCAAACCATACTCAAGTATGGTTTGCTTCACTGGAAATAATTACTCAATCAGAATTAAAAGTAGCTGCTAAAAAGCAACTTGGGCAGGAATAAAAATGCATCAGCGCAGAATTATTCAAGAATTCAGCTACCTATAGATCTTCACTGCATCTATCAGCAGAGCAGCTGATGTTTGTTAAGTGATGTTCTCCTTTTCTCACACTTTAATGGTTCTTTAGTAAAGGAAATGGTTCTATATACTGTAGAGCCTTGAACACTCAAAGAACCCTTCTCGCAGATAAAAGGTTCTTTTTGCGTGGTGGAAGGATTCTTCAGATCGATGAGGACTGTCCTGTAGATGGTTCTATGTAGTCACCTTTTCAACATGGTCTATGGTCAAACAAGCTTGACATTGTAACTACAGCAGAACCCTTTTGGGGGCTATATGGAACTAATTTCAAAAAAGTTCTGTATAGAACCATTTCTAACACTTTCCGCAACAATCTGAAGAACCCTTTCACTACTGAAAGAACTCTTTATCAATGAGAATGGTTCTTTGAGTGTTCATGGTTCCATATAGAACAATTTTCTTTACTAAAGAACATTGAAGAACCATCTTTTTTGAGAGTGTAGTAGTAGTTACCTGTAACCTGGACTACACATAAAGTATGACATTTCAAGAGTGATTCCAAACCATAGAGAGTGAAAATGTTGAGTTCAATGGGAATTTCAACATTGATTGGGTTAAGTTGATAATCCTGACAGTCATTGGCATGAGGATTAAGACAGCTGGCACAATATCTGAGAGCAGCAAATAGTGTAGGCAGGAATATATCAGTTTAATTAAGTTTGTGAGTAATATTAAATTGTTTGATTAATCTTTGTTGAAAACTACTAACAATGTAAATCTCACTAGTGTCCAGAAATGTTGCAAAATCTGTCAGAAAATGAAAGTATCTTGTTATTTTTACATAGCTAATGTTAGCTTGGCTAGTTTTTCTGAAGTAAATGTTGGCTTGTAAGGGGTTTAGTGAAAATATGTTCATATGATAACATGAACATAATTATTTAAGTAAAGATCACTGATGTTGCAGATTTAATCAACTTCCCTTAAGCCTCGTTCACACTACAGGAGTATCAATAATCCAGACTTTACGTCACTTACCTTCCCCAATTGTGAATTGCATATATATAAACAAAATTAAATATTTACAACTCAGCATCCTGTAGCAATGGTGCACGCAGATTCTCTAGTGTAAAACATGATGAAATCATGCCTGAAAGACTGCCAACCAATGAGAGCTGAGCTGAACCGAACTTGTGAGTGTCTACAGGAGAAGTTACAATTATTGCAGTTAAATGACAAGCAAGGTGGACTTGTGGAGCTGTGGCAACAGTATGAGTGTCTTTGTGATGTGTGCTGTTATTGTTTCATCCATATACACAGTAAATCTGCCAGTGTTAAATCAACACTATTAGAGTTAAATTAACACTGAGGGTGTTAAAATGTAACACTCTCAGTGTTAATTTAACTCTAAAAGTGTTGATTTAACACTGGCAGATTTACTGTGTACTTTTTTTAAAAAAAAGCAGAAAGCTCACAACTACCACTTCAATGGTTTGCTGTCATCCACCATGTTTGTTTACATTTAGTGCACAAGAAACTTCTCCTTGCTCTCAAGATAAATATGAAGATAGGGGCAGATTGTGTGTGAAGTTTTAACATGGTTTTAACATTGAACCAGGCTTTAGCCGACATCATGTGACTGATGTATAGGGAATACAAGGGCACTGCTTAGGGATCCTGTTCAATGGAATGCAGTCTGAAGGAAGAGTGAATGAGTTCAGCAACTGTCACCAACAGAACAAGATGAAATTACGCCCAAAACAGAATTAGAAACTACTATCAGAAGTTTAACACATAAATGAAAATGAAAAAAAATATTAACTTGCTAACTTCCTTCAAACACCTTTCAGTCATCTGTATTGACAAGTTTAAAATAGAGAGTCTTGCTAAAACCCATTTTAATCATGTTACCCCCCCGCAATCAATAAGCCATTTCCCCCAGGGGTCAGCCTTAACAAAGTCTAGGGTCTGTACCCCAGAGGTATTTTGAGTGTGTACACAAGTCGATTGAGAGTGGAGAACAAACATAGAGTCGTGAAGACAAATTCATTAAAATAACTATCCAGTCTTTCAGGCCAATGGGCGTTCATGGCAACCTAACCCCGTAAGACCTTCTGTGCATATGCTTAAGGCTCAGTGCTGTCTGAGTGGGTTTACAGCTTCAAACCGTAGAGAGCAAAGAATGAAAAAAGAGACACGGCTAGCTCAAAATTGAAGTGGTTCGATAGTAATTTAATGGAGCCACCCCGTAGGCATTGTGCTGTGTGGATCATCACCATCATCTTTCCCACCTGCCAGCGGATGAGGTCCATCACAAAGCACTCCAGGCAGAATGTGCACAAACCATAACGGCAACAAGCACCTCCGGTGGGGCTAAATCAGATTCCCAACAAGTGAGATTAATGTTTCTGGGAAGCATCCATATCTCGCCTTCTCTTCCTCCCTCGCCTATAATGAGATAAAATGCAGCCTAATTCTGGATGGCGGGCTCAAGATACTGAGATCTAGCCGATGCCTTTTAAGGAAAGATGAGGCTGAGACCTTTCTGTGGAGGCTGGAGGTCAGGCCTGTTTTACGGGGCATGTTATGTTATAATACAGCCCTAATCCAGCAGTGGAAAAAATGCATCAAGGATCAGCTTCGCTTGAGCACATTCCTCTTAGGTCGTCCACACTCGAAGGGGAAAACAAGGTGTATGAATTGGCATGCGAGTCACAATCGCACTAGGCTCCACAACACTCTGAGCTATTTCTTCAGAGTCAAGGATCCAGGATGAATATGAGTCTGTGTGTATGTGTGCTCCTGAGTGTACTTGCTCAAGCAGTGAATAAACATTCTTTAGATGAGTCAATGTTTTGAAAACGCAATAATATTGAATGGATGATTGCTCATCTCTTGCAGAAGTAAATAGCACTTTATGAATTATTATCACAGGCAAGTAATAGTGTGCAGAAGAAAACAAAAAATCAATTACTAGTTACATTTGAGACGTATAAATCATGTTACTTTTTTATTGTTTTAGGTAAAAAAAACTGCTATTCTTAGCCAGAAGGGCTCTCACTTGTGGGAAAGTTGTGCTCTTATTGTTCTCAGAACGATGCAATTTTTCCCATCCCCAAAGCTAATTGCAAGATGCCAGGTACTGGAGCCTGCAGGCAATCTTTTCTAAGGTGTGTTGGGAAATTGCATTACTATGCAAATGTCCCTGCTGGCTTTGTACGATTGATTGTGTCAGTTAATTACCTTACCTGCAATGGTATGTTCTTGGAAGGACTTTCAATGTGGAATGTGGAAAAGATTATACTGGAACCCTTAAACTGAGCAGCTGAACATAACAACAATGTGGCGGAATATACGGGAGCCTAATCCTAATATGTTTAACACAATAGATGTCTGCACAAATAATAAGTCACAGATGAAGCACTGCTTACTGTTCTATGTTGTAACATTATCAGGCATATCTATACAGTATGAGACAAATGTTTTAAGATGAAATGTTTTAGCGTGTGCTCATTGATATATAGCTCTACAGGGGCTTCCCCCTGATGTAAATCTACATTAAAGCATTTATAGCAGCCTGTACCGTATTTCACGCAGGTCCAGGAAACCTTAGGTGTTCCTAAACACTGTTTGTAACCGAAGTGGTCTTGTTTTACAGTGCAAAGACCCCTACGGGATCATGATCTACTATATAGCAGCACCTGCAGTGCACATCTGGTGGCTTTGAACCCACTGGGCTCAAAGTTTCCTTATATCCACCCTGAGACTTTTACCGTATAACCATGTAAGTATCCATTTATGTCTTTTAAGACATAGAGGTGTCCTGCAGTTTTATGGTCCACATGCTGGTTCACCTCCTTGCAAGAGTGAAACATCCATTTTATTGGATGACACCAATACAGCTTGTGCAAAATTCCACTCCTGATTCTTCTACCACTGTGCGACTACAAAGATTTTCTATCTCCATTTATCCATTCAGACAATCTGGATAGCTTAGATAACCTGGATCGTGACAGACAAAGGAAAATACTCTCTGAGCTCAGTGTATTTTAGAGGCTTTCTAACGTCTTGAATATGGGAACTGTGTGGCACTTGAAAGGGTTTTCCGGGAGGACACATATGTATGATTCACATGAGGCATTTCGAAAGTTATCTTTCTGGAGGCTTGAAAAGACAGCAAGGGCATTAGAGAGCCAAATGAAAAGAGGTTTAAAGTGGTGTCTTTGTCAACGCTGCATCAAAAGCTGAGACTTGCAAAGTGAATGGTTTTGCTTTGTGTTTTACACTGCGTGGGTGAGAGTTTGTTGTGGTGTTGAGATATTCTCATAGAAGAAAGAATGAACCCTCTTGAGAAGGCCGGTGGAAGACTTCCAACATAAAGTGAATTTTTAACTACGCAGTGGCGTTAGATGAAATTATGGTTTTCCTTATGGTCAGAGCAGAATAAATACCAAATAAATAAGTAACAGTCAGGTCTGATTTTCAGTCGTTTTGTTCAGTTGTCTATTGCATCGGGATGTACAGGAAATGCGATGGTCCTTGTTCGTCAGGAAGACTAGGTTTTAATTTTTCATCTGCATTTCTTTGTGCAGTATTCATAAGCACCACTGATGAGTGTGAAAATATTTGGGGGCTTCCAGTCATCCGCTAAGAATATTCTGTCACCTCAGGCTTCAATTTGGCAAACTACAAGCCACTTTATGCCAAAACATTGTGTCATTCCTTTCATTATTTACAGCCCACCTTCAGGAAGCAAAGCTGACTTTAGTAAGAATGCAGATGCTAACATTTCAATTATTACAGATAATGACGCCATGATTTGCTATTAGCCTCTTGAACTATGATAGCCGAAACGAGAGTGGATTGAATTAGAGAGTGCTGACCATGTGTAATGGATGATGGTCAGAGGGTTAAAGAGGGGCCAGAGCAGAGAGGCTCAGTGAGGCTACTGCTAGCATGCATGCTGAATGGAAGTTAATGGTGTGCTTAGGAGATTTGCAGTGGCTCAACTGAAGGACACCAACGCCCTTGCTCCGATACTGGTGCCTGTTGGGTCTGCGCAAAACGAGCTAGGATTGGTTGCCCTAGTTTGAAGTCTGAGCTCAGGCTGATATAATCTCATTGGATTTACATTTGCTTAATCATGAAATTAAAGCCAGCACTGGTCATTAGGTCTGCGTATCATTAACATTGACCTTCCATTTGTGGAAACAGAAGTTCCAGGGCAAATAATCCTTAAACAATGTGTTACCACATGTGCTTGTAGTAGGACACTACAGACAAAAAGGCTGAAAAATATGACTCCTACAACAAAACAGTTTACCTTTTTTGGGGAAATTTTCTGTAGGCAATAGCCTTCAGAATTTCTCTTGACTTTTCATCTGAATGTCAAAGAGATGGATGGGACTTATTTTGACAAGGCTATTGTTTAACTTCACTCTTATCTATTGGCTGTGTACAGCTGAGCAATCATGCTAGCTGGTGTTTGAATAGCAGCTGCACATTGTGTGCTCCTGACAAAGACTTCAAAGATGAGAAGAAATAGACAAGACAAATAGAGTGGCAGGCAGTGCCTTAAAACCCATCCTGCAATGCATGGGTTATGTCCCGCTACATAGAAGAGTATGCTCATAGAATAACAAAGAATGTGTATTGTCCTAGTGCAATGAAAAAGCCAAGCAGATCTCATAGAAGTATGTGTAGCAGATTGTTTGCTTGTGCCCAGATACTCAAACAGCGTGCTAGGTCATCATCTATCTTAGAGGTCAGTGAAGCTTGTACTGAGCAGCTGTTGCCCAGAATGTTAGTTCTGGTAGACACGCCCTGTGCCAGTTACTTTTGACTTGAGCTTTGTAAATACTGCATCAAACAATACAAATGTGCCAAAAACACTGTGCGTTTACTCTCAAGAGGAACTTGGCAAATGGGGGAAAACAGTACAAGAAAAAATAAGAAAAGAAGTTGATGTTATGGCACAAGAAAATAGGTTATGTCCCTAGATAGTGCTCATGAAAATTCATAATATGCTAAGAGTGAGCTTTGAGACTTTCACCTTAGTGAGAAAAAGCCTGTTGAGATAAATACATTGTGTTGAATACCATCCAAATTCTCTTACACATCAAGACGTGGTAATTGAACCTCCTGCTGTTAGGATGGGGGAGAAAAAGAACATGGCAAATCTTGCTGAGACTGCCTATTTTTTTTTTAAGAAACGTGACAGGAGGATGCAATAGGACACCCCACCCAGCCACGTCTGGGTATGATGTCAGATTTTCATTTTTGTTGTCTAAGGAAAGCACATTCCATTTGAATCTGAGCAAAATGTCACCAATACCTCTTTATTTTAGCTCCTTCATTTCTTTGAATGGGATGAACATAAAAAAAAAAATGATGAACATTTAATACGCACAGATGCACATATACACAAACACATAAGCTTCTATATCCAGGTCCTGTTCTAAAGGTGGCCGCCACGTGCTGCCAAGACTGATCAAGCAAGAGCTTTGATGTCTTGTATCAATGAGACTGCCAACCATTTCTAATGTAGGAAATTAGATTCTGGTTGGAATCTAGCTCTTTGAAGGTAAAGGAAGTCCTACTAAGCTCATTTTTATGAAGAGCTGGAAGGGCAAGGCTGAATCTGGGCCAACAGAAGTGAACTACTCAGTCTGTGGATTTCATACGAAAAGTCAGAAGAGTCAGACTTGGCCTCGCAAAGCCTCAGATAAGGACATAATTGCTTTCGCTTTCCCCTGCTGTGACTCCGCACCGTTCACTCATTAGTGTGCAAGGCAGCACTGCTCCTGACTACAGGGTGTAAGAGAACTCGGTGACAAAGTGGTACCTGC
>BRDA01091462.1:0-23160 GCA_036984385.1 Crenuchus spilurus
ATATTAGATGTTGGCACCTCCACATCATTGCATTCAGTTTTTATTCACAATTTGTTTAGTGTCCCAACTTTTTTGGAATCCGGTTTGTACTATTTTCCTCTATATGTTTATTTTTTTTAATTATTCATATTAAGAAGGGGCTTCAATGCACTTTTCAGTTAATTCTGTTCCATTTAATTGCTTTTCTGATGTCTAGATAGAAGGTCTGGCTTTAGTTGGTGAAAACATCAAATGTTGTTTTAAGCAGTTGTTGATTTTGACTTTTTATGATACAAACTGTTTTCCCTTTTATGGTGGGCTCATGAATAATTTTAATGAGTTCTGCTCAGTGTAAGAAAATGGGTGAGAAATGAAACTAGTGAAAGGAGAGCTGAGGAAAAAATGGAGAGGAGAGATTAGCTATTTGACGATGATTTGCATGGTATGCTAGAGAAGCGTGTGAGAGAGGAGCTTAGTGATTAATTGAATGTCTGCTGTGAGGATATCATTTGCCTGACATTTCATTAGGAAAACAACAGGCCGAGCTTTGCTCTGATTTGCTGGTTTACAGCTCAAATGTAAGAAAATATGCTATTTCTTATTTCTTTTTCATTTCATCCTTTGATCACAGGAAGGTGTATTTACTTTGTAGTTATTTTTGCTTGCTTTTTAAATATATTTCTATACTGATACTGTCTGAAAACAGGAGGGAATGAGACCACTTGAAGGAAAATGGGGAGAGAGAGTAGGGAAGTTGGGCACAGTATGGAAGAGAAGTGCATGAGAGAGGAGGAAAGTGAAGAGTACAACAGCTATGAATTGAACAGCTAGTGTTGACATGGTAATTGAAACTTTAATTGTGTGGTGTGGGCGGAGCCATGACTGTATTTTGGAATTGGTCAATTTTTTCTGCGCTGGTTTGTTTATGTGGGATTTGTGATTGAACAGTGTTCAAGTCCTGAACTCTCCTTATTCATCTATGTCAAGATTCAAAACAATTATCCATTCTCTGGCTCCTTTAAAATGGTTTCAAAATGCTTTTGATGGACAAACCTTTGATGGACATTTCACATTACACACGTCATACCTCACACACATTTCCCCTCCTTCATACACTCACTGACTGACCTCCGTGCCGGGACTGACCCCTTATAATAATTATCTGCCCTCTGTTCACTGATCCGTGTGAGCTTTGGACAGGCCCGTATGTGCAGAATGAATGGAGGAGGTGTCGTCCAGCCAGCAGGCTGTTTGACCTGTACTCTGGCAGTGTTATCTGCGGTCACACATCACAGCCCTGCAGGCTTCATTCTCCAAATGTCTCTTCACGCCACCACTCCCACTGCCCCATCCAGCAGCTCTGGGTGGTCAGTACATAATCACATGCCTCCATTATCATTAAAACCAGCCCTCAGCCTGTAATCTGCACATAACTCTATTACATAGTGCATACCTATTGATAGTTGGCAGAAACCTTTCTAGTTCTCATGTATAGACAAAGCAAAACATCAGCGTATGAAACTAATAGTTTGGGAGACTGAATGGATACAATTTTCATCCTGATTGTTCCCATCTTCTTAAAAAAGTAACTAAATCCAAAGAAAACAGACACATAATCTTTAAATAGCCTGATTCGTTGCCTCCTATGTCATTTAAGGTCTGTTTTTGGTTGCAAAATGCTTCAAAGGCTTAGAAAAGTGCTTTGGGTTACCACAGTGGAATAAATATGGTTTTTTGATCAGTTAACTACCATTTCCAAGCAAACATGGGCTGGCTAATAGACGGCGGCATATCGGCATTCATGTGAGAGCCAACTGTTAGACATCCTGTTTGTTGTGAGCTTCAGAATCTTTCTTCACCAGCAATATTAGACCTATCCAGGATCTGAGCAGAAACAGTGAAACTACAAGTTTTTATTATATACCTTCTTTCTCTATGTTTATTTATTACATTAAATTCCTTCAGGCATGATTGAATGAATTCATGATAAAAAAAATCACAGCCAACATGTTTATATTCTCCTTTCAGGCTAAAAACACAATACATTTTTACATATTTTTTTACATGCAAATGTTTGAGCCATTATGTCCACTTTGGCTTGTATATTAAAGAAGAACATTGCTATGGCAATCAAATTGGTTGTTGAAGCATCTCTAGGATGCAGAATGATCCATATACTGTACACATTTGAAATATCTCTAGCATGTCCTTTTTAGTGGACACTCTTGGTAGTTTTAATGTCTCTAGCATTGCATGATGCCCACTGTAGTGGACACAGTATTAACTGGAATGTCTTTAGCATGCATGATGCCCACTGTAGTGGACACAGTATTAACTGGAATGTCTTTAGCATGCATGATGCCCACTGTAGTGGACACAGTATTAGCTGGAATGTCTTTAGCATGCATGATGCCCACTGTAGTGGACACATTTAGTAATTGGAATGTCTCTAGCATGCATGATGCCCACTGTAGTGGACACAGTATTAGTTGGAATGTCTCTAGCATGCATGATGCCCGCTGTAGTAGACACATTTACTAATTGGAATGTCTCTAGCATGCATGATGCCCACTATAGTGAGACATTAGAGATTATATTGAGATCTGCACTATTATATGTGAGATCACCACATTTTCATTGAAACCAGTCCTGATAGAAATGAGGGATGGCCAGGTTCTGGCCCACACTAACTATAATTGGCCCACATACTGCTGTGAAATGACAGTGATGACTTCCTCTGAGTCTGGATGCCAGAGCACAGCACCAGTTTATCCTAAAATAAGCCACAACTTGGCAAAATTACAGCTGTGCCAAGTTTGTGTACAGTTTGGCCCCAATAATGTCAATGTAGAATTTCATATACTAGGCTGTATTTGGGTGACGTGTGACCCAGAGTTCAAATATCATGACAATCCTCAAACATGACTTGTGTTGGCCCACAATGCTCTCTTCATCGCCAAAACTGACCAATAAATGTGGGCCATATTTGATTCACCACTACCTGAGACCTCAACTTCTACAAAGCTGCAGTAATCCATGTGATTCCTCGTCCAAGCCAGGACTTGCCAACAAACTTGGACAAGGTTCTCAGCATCATACAACCCTACAAAAACCTAATTCAGGTATGAGAGCTGCAATCGGACTCAAACACGGACCGGACAGGGGTCCTTGAGCAGGAACCAAGCGACATAGGGAATGCCCCATAAATTATGACTGCTGGGTAAACACAGGGTAGCAAATCATTCTGCGGTGACTTCAGCTCGCCTCAGACTCCCTCCCATCCATTCCTGCTACCCACTGTGGCTCACAGTTGCACTCTTTGAGCCGCCTGCCAAGCCTCAAATAGTGTTGCTTTTGACCGGCGTCCAGTTGGACGGATGCAGGGAGGTTGATATCCACTTGCGCACACAGGTCAGAATCATTAGCTCTGCTCGATGCATTGGCCTCTCTGTCGCAATGTAAACCACTGCAAGTGTATCGAGGCGCACCGCTTCCTCTCTCTGTGTGTGGTATGGACCGGGCCCGCTTACTTGCGTCAGATGACTAAGCTGAAGCTCCGTTTCTTTTAATGCAATTGCACTGGACGGTCGTTTACTGTTTATTGCTCTGTTCTGGCTGTATATCTGCATGGAATGGCTCTTATCCGAAAAGCCCGGAATTGTGCAAGTAGGTGTTCTTCAAATGACGGAAATATTCGTAAGTGTCAGCCTGTGAACTGTTGAAAGCACATTGCCTCGAGCCTAGTCGTCCTGACAGCACACATAAGGAAGTGTACTGAAACCAGAGAGCCGGAGAACCGCTCTGGAATGTCCTTCTTTTGTATGGATCATTGACAACCTTAACCGCGCAGAGAGATTATGAGGAAAAGAAGGCATAATGACACTTCCTTCGTCAAATGATACCGTAATTATAACTCATTAAAAAACAATTTCTTGTCATATTTAGCAGCCCTGGTAAGCGGCAGCCCTCTGGGTGGCACTCAGTGATCATCTGCCATTGTTTGAAGAGGCACTGAGAACAAAGGGTCTGAAATATTGATTCTGGAATGATAGCTGGAACACACACCATGATAATGGGATGAAAAAAAAGAGGAAAACGAATCAAAGATAAGTTTTCATTCCCTCCTGCTGGTGCTCAGGTTGTTGTGATTGAAACTACTGGAGGGTTGGGCAAAATATCATATTATGATTCTGTTGCTATATATTGTGACAGTGATGGCATAACAGCACAGATAAACATTCTTAATATGATGTGATTCAAACCTTGCCTGCAGTATTTTAAACAGGTTTTAAAAACACTTGCTCAAAAAATCATTTGCAAGAACTCAATAGTCACCTAACACTCATAATGTTCATGATAATCTCTCAATCTACTCAATCTTGGCAATGGAGTCTTATGTAAGTTCTCACAGACCAGTGAATCTGGTTTAGGACACAGTATGACTTGCTGTGAGGGTTAAAAAGTAGCACAAACTTGTGTAGCTGAATGCTGCATCGGCCATCTTAGAACAGGAAGTGCTAGAATCAGTTTTGTTGACAATGACTACAGTAAATATAGAGGAATGTTGTATGCAGTGTGAGCAAGCTGAGGAATGTTTTCATGTTGTATTTTAACAAAAACAACTGGACTGTTTAGGTGACTATTGAGTTTTTGTGTTTGTTAGAAGTGAATTCTTCCACAGTTCTAATCTACAGCTAAATTGGGGCTCTAAACCTATCTTAGATTCTAGAGTAAGCTGGAAAGTCTGTAAATATGAAGAGTGAACTATCTTTTTTTTTTTTTTCTTTTCTTTTTTCAAAATACAGATCCAAATGACGCAAATACAGCCTCGTACAATAAATCAAACTTCTGATTCATTAGAGAGCTCATTTGTTCTGCAGCCTTCAGCAGTATCACTATAGCAAACTGCTACATCCCTGGTGGAGTCGGAGCTCTTGCTGGTGCTGATGGTGGTGTTGGATTTCATAGAGTTCTGCCAGATTACGAGCACCAGAGATGAGCCGGCACAGGCCAAGAGCATCAGCGTGCTCAGTTCCGAGTCAGCAGGCCCAAAGAAAGCACAGAGAGGGAGGCGTGAGAGAACAACAGCAGCACTGAGAGCCACATGCTGGGCTGACCCGGCGGGTCACCGGGAGAGATAATTAGAGCTGCAACATAACCGATCGGCCAGCTGTAATGTTCAGGGCTGGTCATCTTAGAGGAAGGAAGCCAAAAAGAAGCCCCATGAGAGCAAGAGAGAGAGAGAATAGAGCGAGAGACTAACAGACAAAGTGAAAAATACACAACTTATCAAAAGTTTGAGGACTTAGTAACAGCCTATATTGCAACTTGCATAAAACTACATCAACATTTACGAAGACTTGTTTCAGTAGTTTGACCAACTTTTTGTTGGTTGGTTGGTCAGTTGTTTGGTTGATTGGTTAATTGTTTAATTGGTTGGTTAATTGATTATTTGGATGGTTGGTTGGTTGATAAAATCTATAAAAGTCCACATTCATAAAACAGGACTTGAAGAAAAATTAAATAAAATAGAAACAATTAATATGACTCATATTACATAAGGCATTAATAATAAGACTAATAAAGCAAAGTGTTATTACAAATAAAAGGAGTGTATATACATATAATAACAAATGCGCAGTAGTAAATATGTAAGTTATATTATGCAGGTGATTGTGCAGTAATATATTGTAATGTTCAATGAGTCTGTAAGGTTCTGCCCCACGGTGGGGCAATTAGACCTGCTAGGGACTGTCCCCAGTGAGCAGAGTGGACCTGCTAGGGACCTCTTTCCCCAGTGTAGTGATTGGTTGTTGGGGCAAGCCCCTGTACCCTTTTTGGCCAGAGCCATTAATCAGCTCATCACACTCAGCTGGTTGTGAACTGTTTTAAGAGCTCCTTGTCTGATCAAATGGTTCTCATGACGGTTTTTGTAAATGGTTCAATAAGCATTCTGCAATCATCAGAGAACCATATACTTAGTACAGTGTAAAAACACACACACATATATATAAAGTGGTAGAACACTGATATAAGAGAGATGTAATGTACAGCTAATTTAGCTATATTGTTTGATTAAACTTGGCCATAAATATGGACCACTGCAGTTTGGGGTATAAAGCCATTGCAGGTTTATTGTTATGGGAAAAGTTTATTGATTATTGTTAAGGGAAATTTCACATATTTCAGGTGGTAGTTTATGGAAAACCAGTGAAGAAAATGTGTTTTGTTTTGGAGAACCTCTGGTTCTTGAGTGAAGACCTTAGCTGTATGTGCTTAGAACCATGACACGTTGCATGGTTCCTTGCCTGGTCAAAAGGTTCTTGAAAATGGTTCTACATTGCAGTAAAATGGGTTCTACAATTGTCAAAGTTGTAAAAACAAACACAGTGACTGTAGTAGCAGTGACATATTAATATATACATGCATATGTAAAGTGGTATACCACAGTGATATGAGTGATGTTGTAAAATACAGGTGATTAAGCTATAATATTTGATTAAACTTGGTAGCAAAATCAAAATTATGGTATCTTGACAACTCTAGATCTGCTGCAGTTGAACGGGATTAAAGCTGAAGCAGGTTTATTGTTATGGGAAATGTTATTTCCTGTTATGTCAGATCTTTCAAATGATAGGTTATGGAAAAGCAGTGCTTGTTGGTTTTGGAGAATCTACATTTGGAGAGTAAAGGCCTTAGTTGTATGTGCATAGAGCCATGGCACCTTGCACGGTTCCTTGCCTGGTCAAATGGTTCTTCAAAATGGTTCCCTATGGCAGCAAAAATGGGTTTGTCAAAGAAACACATACTTAGCATGTTTTCTGATGGTCAGTGTAAGCGAGAGCTTCCTTATGTTTTGTGTCATCTGTGTTACAAATTAGCATTGGTGGAAAAAAAGGAGCAGATGGACCACACTGGCGAGGGCTAATACGGACGCTCCTCGGGTCAGGTATTTATTCCTAATTAGCCGGAGGAATGCGACACATAAGAGCAGAACAGATATGTTACCATTATGAGTGGAATTTCCTTCCTCCGTGCCATGTGCTGCTTTAACCTGATTAGGTATGGCACTTATCGAGAGATCAAAGCGTTCCGGGGGAGCGGTGACGCAGCTGTGGACACCGCCCCCCAATCCCCTCACACAGCCGTCGTTAGCGGGACTGGGAATGCTGTGACACGATGCTGGGAATACCATGTCACTTGTTTTACAGTATATGACGCATCATCTCCTTCAGACTGCCTTTTTGAGTCAATAATAGGCAAATCATTCAGATCTTGGGTCCATAAAACCTTTTTATGGACCTGCTCAGAATCAGATAAACAAGTTTTATAAGGTTTGAGAACAATGTGCAAGACATGCAGGGCCACGAAAATCTTCCACCCCAGAGGCCGGTGGCAGTGCCCGGGATGTTGTGCTATGATTTATAAGCTCGGTCTGGGTGGTTTGGTGGGCTGGTAGGGGGAAGAACAATCAGCCGGAGTTTTGGGCCTCTTACTAATTATGGTCAAGCTCTGCGCTGGAGATGGTGAATTGGTCGTTAGTGGATTTAATCACAACACACACGCAGGCCTATGCATCACATCTCTGCTTTAACCACCAACTCCGCTCACACACAAGACAAACAACGGCTATTAACCGCTGTCTTTGAGGAATTCTAAATACATCCCACAGGTCTTTGCTGTGTTGTAAAAACGTTTTTAACCCTTAAGTCCCTCAAAATAATTTTCTGCAAACATTACATCAGGGGTGGGCAACTCCAGTCCTAGAGGGCCCGTGTCCAGCAGAGTTTGGTGGTGATTGTGCTCTGACAATAAAATTAAACCTGCTATTTGAATCAGGTGTGTTTGATCAGATCACCAAACTGTGCAGGAATCCGGCCCTCCAGGACTGGAGTTGCCCACCCCTGCATTACATACTATTAATTTGGATAGCATGCACTCAAATATAAGTAATATTTATTCAAATACACTACAATTAACATTAATAGATTAAATATGGCAGCCAAAATTCTTTATTTTCCAATGTGAGATGACATCTGTGTGCAAATTCACAGCGATTGGTATCAAACAGGACTGAACCTCCATATATATTTAATCTAGTCACAACAGGGCTTACAAAGTTTGAGTTCGGTGAATCTCAAGTTGAATTAACTCAAGTTCAGTAAGTTAACTTAAAAATGTAAGTTGGGCTGAGTTGACTTTTTGCATATAGGAAAAATGACCATCCCAGACCTCAGTGGCCTTTGCACTGTAGACACAAGCAAAATCAGTCACTTATTGACACACATCCGGTAGTTGAACAAGCCTCCAAAATATGGTATGCATTTGCTGAGACGCCGCCTTGCGGCCTTGAAGTTCAAGAGAGTCCTGCATCCATCTGACCAACATGGCTGGGCCACACATATTTCAGACTGGAAATGATGTCAGTTGCTGTATTAGTGCCATATGCAGCGAGCCATCGTTTGAATCCAAGACCTACCTCGCACCGAAAGACAGAACATACAACATCTGCATACCTCCTGTGGACTATCTGTGTGTGTGTGTGTGTGTTCACGCTCTTACCCAGGTGCACTCCCCTTGAGACCTAACAAAAACCCTGATTCACTGCCGTCACTAATGAATGGACAGCTATGATGCTAATATGACACACAATAAAGCTTACTGGGACCTGTGAGCGTGATCTCACTCGCACGATGCCAACATTTGCATGTTTCACTAACAAAGAAACCGACCTTTCCCTGAAAAGCCCCAGGTTACGTCTTCAAAAGCAGATGAACTCTCCATGGAGGTCTTACCCTGACCTTTTCAGGGCTAATCCATTACAGTAAAGCGCCCCCCCTCAGGCCTCATACCCTGATCCCATAACCAGATCCTTTCAAAGGATCAGTATTCATGATGATAATTAGGAAAAAGACCTGCTGAGAAACACTGTTGGGGGGGAAACAAAACTAAAATCAGTCACTGGAGCTGAATGGCTTAGTGACCCCAATTGGACATAGCAATCAAGCATAGCTATCTGGTTTACCATGTGTGCATAGTGTAACAGAGTTTGACACAAGCCTGAGGATGGTGAAATGGCAAAAGTTGGACCTCAGGATGCTTAACTCTATGTATTGGTGCGATGTAACACTCATATGACATATTTTAGAGGGGAAATGATGTAAAAATATACATGTAAACCAGGTGTTGTGCTAATTGTGGTCTTCTTTCAACAAAATGAAGCCGTGAGTTCAAACTGAAAGTTCCAAGTTCTTCAATGAAAGACTTAGCCAATCATAGCCCTCCGCCTGTCTTTAAACAGGAAGTGTCTTACATTTTCAAGCGTAGATGCCTCCACGTTTGCCTGCTTCCTTCCCACCACCACCATGAAGGTCCTGGTTCCGTCTTTCCATCATCTGGACCTGAAGGGGTCTGAACGTTGCAGACCCAGCCCAAGACAAAGCCCGAGCCAAAGACTTTAATCTCAAGATCAGGGAACTTCATGCTTCCATCTGCTGACAAGGATGCCCAGCAGCTGCCCGCAGTGCCAACATGATAACCATGCTATTGATTGACTTATTACCCAACTGATGAGCTATAAATCATACAGATCGATATTACAACACTGAAATACTCTGTCACTTTATGTGTAATGAATGTAAAACATATTCCTTTTTCTTTGATAAGTTTAACTTTCTCGTGATATTTCAATCTGTTTTGATGATTGATGAGTAAAGAATTTCAATCTGAATTCAGGGACTTGAGCAAATAACAGTGAATCAACAAATGTTTTTTGGTCTAGTGGTAACAGAACATGATCTTTGCACCTGACCGCCGTCTCCTGGGCACCTCTGCCACATTTCCACAACAGTCCCGTCTGCTGTGTGTCATTCTGTGATGAAGATAGGCTAAATATCTCCGTCTCACCTCCCCACGTCTGCATCCTGGGTCTCTGGACGGTGACGCAAAGCGGCAGGCATCGTGAAAACAGTAGACAGAATGCATTTACCACCCACTACACATGGCGCTCCGACGTGGGATGCCATTGATCAAGTAGGGCCCTGGCTGGGCGCGTGCAGCCACAGGCCGTTAGCGCTTGGCAGGCAGCCCTGGGTCCGTTCCTCTCACCTTTCACCCACACAAATTACAAACGAATGTCATGGTGGTCCGAGAGGCTGTGCTCACCCACAGAGTCAGATATATCACAAAGGTA
The DNA here is from genome assembly GCA_036984385.1 of Crenuchus spilurus. NCBI lineage: Eukaryota > Metazoa > Chordata > Actinopteri > Characiformes > Crenuchidae > Crenuchus > Crenuchus spilurus. The sequence continues at coordinate 10,172 of BRDA01091462.1, forward strand.
TTATCTCGAGGGAAGCAGGACAGCTTAAGATATAACAGGAGCAAAGCTGAATTTAAACACAGCCGTGCTTAATGTGTATGGTGTAATCTTCTGCTGCATTTTTCCGTGTGGTAATGCCACTAGGTCAAGCAACACTGTAATACTAGAAGTCACTCTTTCCAAATAAATGGGAACCATATAGGTTCCTATATAAGTACAGTGGTGCTTGAAAGTTTGTGTATTCTGTAGAATTTTCTGCATAAAATTGATCTAAAACTTAAAAATCCTAAAAGTAGACGAAGAGAACCAAATCAAACAAATGAGACACAAATATTAGACTTCTTCATGTATTTATTGAGGAAAAGTATGTGAGCCTTTACTTTAAGTCTGGTGTGACCTCCTTCTGCAGCAGTAACTAAACATTTCCAGTAATCAGCTGTGCACATCAGTTTGGAGGAATCCATCAACTGCTTCAGGTCTTTCCATAACATTTCTACTGGATTAAGATCAGGACTTTGACTTGGTCATTCAAAAACATCAGCTTTATTCTTCTTCAGGCTTTCATATCTTGATTCGTGACCCACATTGTCTTCAGATTCAGCTCACAGACAGATGTCCTGACATTTTCTTTAGAATTCTCTGATATAATTCAGAATCTATTGTTCCATCAATGATGACAAGCCGTACTGGCTCAGATGCAGCAAATCAGGACCAAACCCGATACTACCTCCACCATGTTTCACAGATAGGATGCTGTGTTTATGCTTGAAGGCAGTGTTCTCCTTTCTCCAAATATAACACTTTTCACTTAAAAAATAGCTATTTTGTCTCCTCTGATACGCTTCCACAAACATGTGATGTGAAGATCAGACTTTCCAAGATCTGATCTTTAAATAAAACAGGGCACCCACTCACACCTGATTGTCATCTCATTGACTGACACCTGACTCAGATTATCTGCTAATTCTCAAGGTTCACATACTTTTGATAAACAAGTCAAAAATTTGTATCTCATATGTTTTATTTTGTTCTCTTTATGTACATTTAAGACAATCTGATGACATTTCAGGTCAAATTTATGCAGAAATATAGAAAATTCTTGCTCTCATGTACTTATTGCCTCTTCGGCTTCTTGTTGAACATGAGTTGCTATGTGGCCCTTGTTGGCAGTTCAGTCAAAGCATTGCTCTCGAGTACACAATGTCTTTTGTGGCATGTTTTTGTGGTGAAAGTGTTGATTTGGGCTTACGACTACGTTAAACGGTGCAGCAAACCACTTCTCTGAGTGGTCACTTTGGGTTTGGACATGACAGCAAAGTTTTGAATTGTTTGATCACTGGTCAGCTTTCAGCAGCAGACTCAACAATGAGCTTTCCATCCTTGAAACGAGATGCATCATTAGCAAAGAAAACACTGCAGCAGATTTATAATTCCCCAAATAGCCGACCTGCAAATGAAGCTATCTCTCTCTCTCTCTCACACTGCATCGCTTCAGTGGTAAACTCTCATCCGTTAGATATACGAAGAAGCAAAGGAAATGGCATGAATGATGATTTATAGAAGCGCTGGCTGGAGCCGTGTGCTGTCAAACGGCGACCTAGTGAAGCAAGAGGAGGAGATGAGCGAGGCAGCGGAAGAATGGAGGGGCTGCAGGCCACAGGGATGAATGCCACCGGTGCTTGACCTTTTGGCATTAGAAGCCTTGTAAGTTCAAACCCCAGCGATTACCAAGCTCAGCTTGTGCCTGAAGTGGCCATTCAATGGCAGGCCTGAAGCCCACCTCTCATCAAGGGACTTCAAGAGGATTGGCGATTAGATGGACGGCTATACAGCTACGTGGCCTTGGAGCTCCCGCAAAACAAGGAAAGGACCTTGTTGAAGAGTGATGCCACTGTGTGACCAATAGGATGTAGTGAGAGTGAGATCAGATCAGATCTGACCAATGAGATGTTAATCTCAAAATAAAGATGACACACCAGTTTATTTATGAGGTAGAAATTAAATGTGATCACATCATGTAATGCAGATACTTGTGTTGGTAAAACCCTACGACCCCCCCAGAAACTCACTCCTGTAGATATTTCAATGGCATCCGGAGGCAGGAGGTCAAACGCTGAGCAAAATACATACCCCTGCTAAACTAATCCAGTCCCACTCAGGCTAACGAGACTTTTACAAAGGTCTAAGCAGGAACCCAGCGGATTAATAAGTAAATCTGCAAAGTCAACGAATGTATTTGGAACAAATTCTCGAGGATGACCCAAATGTACAGGAGACCTCAAACTGAACGGACAACATTCTCTTCCTTTTTTATGCCAGTTTCTCGCTCTCAGAGGCCAATTTCCAGTTGAAAATCATTAAAATTAAAATGCAGTGGTTTATAAGGGTGTGGAAAGCACACGCAAGACTCAGTCCCCCACCTCGCCAAACAATGAAACACATTAAAATCCCATCTCGGGCTTGTAAACCCATTCACGTACTGTAATGCCTTTGTGCGCCAAGTATGTACAAGACGTGAGAGGGACGATGTAGTGGAGGAAAGGAGGAAAACAGGGACAGTGCAACAGCACAGGTTTGTTCAGAAACAGAATAGAGTTTTTCCCCCCCGGTGGGCTCGGTGCCTTCACAGATGTTGCATTCAGGCCTTTGCAGCATTTGGCCTCTCTAAAAGTGCTCCAGTGCCTGACTGCATTCCCCCGCATTGTGCTATAAGAGAGAGAGAGAGAGAGGCTGTTTACCACCCCCACCCCACTCCTCCTCCATTCTCCCTGTTAGCTTGAGGGAGGTGGGTGGGATGGGGGGGTGTTGTGGTGGGGGCTCAATTGCGAAGGGTCCAGCTTGGAGCTTGGGGCGGCACAGAGGGTCACAGAATGGAGGTGCTGCAGCGTCTGGGCCTCCTGAATCCTGAATCCGCTGGGTGGGTGGTCTCTCTCTCTCTCTCTTTCTCTCTCTCTCTCTCTCTCTCTCTCTTTCTCTCTCACTCTCTCTTCTCCCAACACCTCAGAGCAGAGCTATTAGCTCATCCACTCAGGTCCCAGCTGGTTGACTTTGGCGCCCCCCTCTCAGATGTGGTGGCCTGTGGTGTTGTGCTCACAGCCTCTTCAATAATAATAATAATGCTAATAATAATAATAATAATAATAATAATAATAATAATAAATTATTATTACTATTATTATTATTATTATTATTATTATTACATTACATTACATTACATTGCATTTAGTGGACGCTTTTATCCAAAGCATCTTACAATAGTGGGAAAGAACAAATGTGAAAAATACTAGAGTTGTACTTGTATTTACTAGTACTAGCATTATTAATTATTATTATTATTATTATTATTATTATTATTATTATTATTACTACTACTATTGTTACTACTATTATTATTGTGGACACACTACATGACAAAGCCTGTGATAGGCTAGTGCAAAAGGGGCGTATCCATATCAAAACATCTATTTATTGCAGCTTAACCACACCTAGTAGTTTAGTAGTAGATCTTTAGTAGTACTGCTTCCTTCCAGTGTCTATATGTAAGGAACATTTTACAGTAGTGGTGGGAACGATCCTCATATGTCAGAGCGCCATCTTCTGTGCTGGGGGATAGTGAAGCAAATTTGTAAAAAATGTCAGAAGCTTGTAAATTTGTGATGACGGTGTTCCACTTCACCCTCATTTCTCTAAACGTACAACAAGGGCTCTATAACTCTTATGAGAAAAGTCATATAAAATGATATAAATACAATACATTCAGTAATGCTATATATTTTCCAGTCAAAATGCACCAAAATGCATATAATTACATACTATAAACTGGTGTCAAGTACTGATATCTATTTAAAAACCATATATCAGCACAATAAACATGTTTTATTCACGTCTATATTCTAAAATGTCCCTATATTACTAAAATGTAACCGAGTTATAAAGTAAACCTTGTATCTCCACTCATTGTCCATTTCATCTCCATTGAGCATATAGGTGCACTTTGTACAGACTGTAGTCTCTGTTTCTCTGTATACTTAATGGTCAGGACCCCCCACAAAGCAGGTGGATCATTCTCAGTGAAATCACTGTCCGCTCCTACCTTGTTGGTCCACCTTGTAGACGTAAAGTCAGAGACAGTAGCTCAGCACAGTGTGTGTTGGTCTTCTAGTGCCTCAGTGATGGCTGCAGGATGCCGCCCACAAGTTGTTGTGACACTGTGTTCTCTGTGTTCACACACATACACCCACAAATTCCTTTTCCAAATATGAATACAATTTCCGATATCATCCACAGAATCCTCCCATCAGTCTGGCATTTGTTTGTACTTATTACACTACATCACTCTGCTGTGTTTACTCATATAGTCATTGTTTACAAACATCCTTATGTAAGATTGTTTATTTTTGAAAGTTTCTGTGGCGTCTCTATTGTCTTCCTGTTGTGCTTTATTGTTGTTCATATTGTTTATTGTGGACTTACACACAACACACAGCTGTACTGAATTCAAATACCACCAGCGTTGTTGTGCCGCATTAAAAGAACCTTGACTCTTGATTAGAGGGCCTCCTGGGCGAGCTGCACCATCAGGCTCACAAAGAGAGAGAGAGAGAGAGAGACCCACAGCCTGTGTTGTGCTGGACTCGGCCTGCTGAAGGGCCGGTCTCAGTCACACACTGACTGGGTGGCACTGAGCACTAATCCTGCCACTGATTATGTCTGGCATGAGGAAATAAACAGTAATAAAAGGACACACACACACACACACATTTCCACAGCTCTGCTAGGTCTGATGTTTGGTCATCTGTCCTTAAGTTGGTGAAGACATTTCTGAAGCTTCACAGGGACATTTGTGTTTATTCTGCAGAAACTGGCAAAACTGTGTCCTAAAATATAAACGAGCTTCATAAATGTGATTTATCTTGTTATTAAACTCTGCAATATGTTTGTGCAATGAGCTCAGAGTGGGAGGATGAAGCTGAGTACTTAACTCCATACAGCTTTCACTGATTAATGTGGTTTAACTACACTGTTCTGATTTCTCTTACCAACAGTGACACCTTGTGGTTGAAGGTGGTAGTGCATGACAGTTACAAGACACACTTAAGCAGGTAAAGGTGTAGAGATAATTACTCAATTACACAATCCATTACACATCACTAATTACTTCTGTACAGCTGTAATGGGATTATGACCTGGGGAAAGTAATCTCATTACTGCAGTGTTATATAGTAAAAACACACAAAACTGTTGTTTCAAAACACAGAATAAAACTCATTAAAACAATCATAGTGTGCATCTTTTAAGCTTTATTAAAATTATAAACAGCTCATGCTGCTTAAACACTGCTGTCTTGACTTACAGTGTATGTAAAATACTAATGAGAAGATATACAGTGTTATCCAGTAACACTTTATAATACGTAATAATTTTTTTAATGTTATTTCTAGTATTTTGCCAATTTTTCCTTTCCAAATGTAGTAGTAGCTACCACATCCCATCCACTAAGGGCTCTCCGCATCACTATGCAATGTCCCTGACTCTATAAGGGTGAAGACAAGTACAAGCCTACTCTGAAGCCTATGATGCGGCCACCATCTCTTTTCTAACTACTGCTGATATATCATCACTGTGGAGCCAACACATTCAGAGGAAAGCACAGCATCCCCAGCTCTGATGGGCCAATCAGTAGACGCTTGAGCCAGCAGACACTGTAGTGTGAAAGTGATGGAGAGAGAGCGCTATCTACCCGCCCAGAGAGAGCACAGACAATTTTTGCTCTCTGTGGCCCCGGCTGTTGATGGCGAACAGCATTACCGCGAATCAAACTCGCTATCCTCTGTTCGTAGTGTCCGCGTCTTAACACGCTGAGCCACTCAGGGCAACACTGACTAGAGACACACAGTCCAAGCTGTCGGAAGTCCAGTGTGCAGTTTCTGCAGTCTGTGATGGTTTGAGATGTTGGTTCACTGTGTTTAGTCCAAAGTCAACACCTACCAGGAGATTTTAGAGCACTTCATGCTTCCATCTACTGACAAGGATGCCCTGCAGCTGCCCACAGTGCCAACACTACTACTGACCATCATATTACTGCGCCTGACTGGCATAGTGATCAACCTTAAAACAGAAAAATGCTTAAATATGTTACTTTATGTTAAGTTAATAAGAGTAATAAGACAGAACTGAGACTATAATGCTGTATATATTAGAGGAAAATATATTTAATGACATTACTGTAATATTTTACATTGTACTGTGTTAAAACCAGTAGCAATGAAGCCTCATATCTCACCCTGATTGGCTGGTGAGTTAGAATAATGACCACCCTCTGCCACCTGGCTGGTGTAGCTGAAGCCCCACTGATGATCCACATCATCCTCCATCAGTGGTCTGGATACAGGAAATGACTGTGATTTTAGATATTTTTGTGTGGCAGTGAGAGACCTCCACGGCTGTCATATGTGTAACAACATCACAAGCACAACCACATCAGTGTCACCGCTGTGCACACCTGTGGTCCTGAACTGACCAGTGATGAATGGCAATCTATAGAGTGGGCCTATGAGGTAGAATCCTCTTAATAAAGCACCATTTACCTTCCAAAATGTAGTAAAATCACCTTCAGTAGACCTGAGATGAACTGGTACAACTGGAAGAAAGTAGCACCAGTCACCCAGCCTGTATATACAGTATTTACACAGAACATAAATAGTCTATAATGTTAAATGTGGACAACTTGCTTTAAAAAGCAAGAGGAAAAGCAAGTAACTTCCTTATTACACCCATTTGAGCAACGTTCTTGTACATCCTGTAGACGAGGCTTTGCGGTTATTAGCTCATCGGACTCAACTAAGCGCTCGCACACAGTCTCATACACTCGTATTCACTCGCCAAGGATGGAGAAAATAACTGCCACCTTCTGTGTTCTCACACTCATGGGTATGTATTATTCTCTTTTAATAATAACAATAGACATAATCGAGTAATTAGCTGGTAATTAGTGACATTTAATTAAATTATCCACCTTTTTTACCCAGTTGTTTTGATTATATGATGTTATTACATGACTAATTGTGCTTTTATACCTTACAGGTGTGTTCTTGGTTTCAACCACTGCCAATGAAATTCAAACATCTGAGAACAGTACAACTGTCAAAAGTCCGACCACACCCTCAACCATCATCTCAAGCAGTCCAATTGCACCTACCAGCTTCACAGAAGGTAAAGTCCAATGGTGTTTACTGGTTGAGATCTCAATAGCTGCTCTACTTAAGCACAATCACCATTTATAGGTGTGGCCGCTGGTAGTTTACAATGCTGAACATAAGCACTTGTAATCGGAAAAGACCTCACACACTCCAAGAAACCACAAGTTGGCTCTTAAATTTAGTCAAAATGTCTAATATCTTTCATTTAAGCATGTTAAAAGCTTATTTTATTTTGTTATAAATCACTAAAGCAAACTGATCTTTTAAAGCAATAATGTAACTTAAAACAGTTTTACAATAAGCTCGCACCATCTTTAAAATGAGAAATATTAGCTCTGTAGACTAGATTTAAGATCATTTCACTTCATAAGAAGTGGTGTTGGTTATATTATCCATCTGTTCAATTATTCTGCAGGTAATGACATCACCGAAGATAATGGTCGAGCTCAACAGACAACAGACAACAGCAATGAAACTACACGTAAGTGTGAATGAATTTACTTACAGAACAAATAGCATTACATTAGGATTAACCCTTTAAAATCCCTGCTTTAACATAATTCTTGTTTTTGGACACTACTGTCATGGTATATCCTACAATTTAAACATAAATATAAGACAACAGAATTATAGCTGATAAAGTATTTTAAGGCAAACCTAGATAGCACGTACATTTGGGCCTAATCTGGGCTACTTTGGCACTTACGCCTCCATTATGGCTCCATTCAGTTGTGTGGGCCAAATGTCACGAGCCAGGCTAGATTTGGGTTATGGCAAGAATTTTGTGGGTTAAACATGGGCCAAGTGTCGCAAGCCAGGCTAAATTTGAGTTAAGACAAGAATTTTGTGGGCTAAACATGGGCCAAATATCATGAGCCAGGCTAGATTTGGGTTATGGCAAGTATTTTGTGGGCTAGGCATGGGCCAAGTGTCACAAACCAGGCTAGATTTAGGTTATGACAAGTATTTTATAGGTCAGACATTGGCCAAGTGTCACAAGCCAGGCTAGATTTGAGTTAAGGCAAGTATTTTGTGAGCTAAACATGGGCCAAGTGTCACAAGCCAGACTAGATTTGGGTTATGGCACGTATTTTGTGGGCTAAACATGGGCCAAGTGTCACAAGCCAGACTAGATTTGGGTTATGAGAAGTATTTTGTGGGCTGGACATGGGCCAAGTGTCATGAGCCTGGCTAATTTATTATGTTATAGCACGTATTTTGTGGACCAGACATGGACCAAATGTCATGGGCCTGGCTAATTTTGGGTTATGACAAGTATTTTGTGAGCCAAACGGTGTGCCAAATGTCACAAACCAGGCTAAACTTTGGTTACAGCAAATATTAAGTGGGCTAGACATGGGCCAAGTGTCGTGAGCCTGGCTAATTTTGGGTTATGGCAAGTATTTTGTGGACCAGACATGGACCAAATGTCACAGGCCTGGCTAATTTTGGGTTATGACAAGTATTTTGTGAGCCAAACAGTGTGCCAAATGTCACAAACCAGGCTAAACTTGGGTTACAGCAAATATTAAGTGGGCTAGACATGGGCCAAGTGTCATGAGCCTGGCTAATTTTGGGTTATGGCAAGTATTTTGTGGACCAGACATGGACCAAATGTCACGGGCCTGGCTAATTTTGGGTTATGGCAAGTATTTTGTGAGCCAAACGTGTGCCAAATGTCACAAACCAGGCTAAACTTGGATTACAGCAAATATTAAGTGGGCCAGATGTGGACCAAATGTCACAAACCTGGCTAGACTTGGCTTATGGCTTGTGTTGTGTGGACCAAGGATGGGCCAAATATGAATTCCTCTGGCCCTGATATTGCCCAGACCTCTCCCACAACACACCTGACATCTGGCCCATATGAGGTGGGTGTGTGACTGAATTGAGGCAGCCAGACTGGCCAAATGTGGGCCATAAGAGAACTGGGTATGTGGGCTACATTGGGGGCAAACAATCATTGCTATCTGGGAGTAGGCCAAATAAATCAACAAAAGGCAAACAACAATGTAAATAAATAATAAAAAACAACAGGCTCTCAAACTCTACAGTTCCTCAAGCTGGTGTAGAGATGGTGTGAAAATGTTACAGTATGTCACAATACCAAGTCATGTTGTGAAAATTAAAGTGGTACATTGATCAGATGCAGTGAAATACACTAGTGAAATACACCCACTTGGTGGGAAGTGAGTTCCCTCACGCAGAGTGGAGGGGACCCCTATCCACAGTGCCTGGGGAGCAGTGTGGGGTTAGGTGCCTTGCTCGCAGCACTTCAGTCAAGTCCTGATGGTTCAGGAGATCAAACTTGTGATCTTCCAGTCACAAGGCTGGTTCCTTATCCACAATCCAACTGCTGCCCCTATTGATTGCAGGAATTATAATAAAGACACATAATCAGACATAACACAGCACTACACAGAGTGCAGATACACAACAGAGTGTGTATATAGTGTGTACACGGGACATTTATCATGTAATACAGGGTCTGTCTATGCAGCATTACAGTAATAAGACACATTCACTCAGTAGCCATTTCATTAGGTACACATACATGCATTGTCCAATTAGCTCCACTGGGCATACAGATGCACTTTGTACAGACTGTAGTCCATCTGTTTCTCTGCATATTTTTGTTCTTCAATAGTCAGGACCCCCACACAGCAGGTGGATCATTCTCAGTGACACTGATGTGGTGGTGGTGTGTTAGAGCTACTGGAGATGTTAAACACTGTGGCCACTCACTGTCCACTCAGACACATCTACCTTGTTGATTCACCTCATATATGTAAAGTCATAGACAGTAGCTTTGGATTGGTCCTCTAGTCCTGACACTGTTGACTGGTTGGCGCATTATTTTCACTCCAGCAGTGACACTGAGGTGTTTAAAAAAAATCAGCAGCTTTGATACACACTAACACACCACCACCACATCAGTGTCACTAAGAATGATCCACCTGCTCTGTGGGGGTCCTGACTGTTGAAGAACAGGGTGAAAGGAGGCTGTGTAGCAATATCATGAATGAAATATCAGTAGAAAGCTAAGTATCACCTATATTTTCCACTTATCTGTTTATTTATTCTACAGATAAGCCTGTCTACACCAGCGGTCCAGTCTCTGGTCCTGTCACATCTAGCCTTCATACCACATCCAACACCACAAAGAAACCAACAGGTAACATTATACCCCAGAAATATGAAGTACTTCCTTCTGGTTGGTTGCCAGGTGTTTATTAATTCTGCATAATGACACATAATATCTGATGAGTTTTGAACAGTGAATATCAGCTGACCTGTGATAAAGTGACAACAGCCAAAAACATATTTACCAAAATGGGTGATTTTGTTTTCTTTGTGCACATAAATACACCAAAGGCGCCTAAATGTGTGGCAACTGGGGTTTAAGCGGGATAACACATTTTAAGGTGTCCCTTTATTAGAAATGTCATTTCCACTTCAGGTGTCTCATTCATTAATTTAAATGTATTAATAAATTACCTAATCTATTAATATTTCATTAATTTTCAATAACGGCACACCTCAGTCTCCATCAAACTGTTGAAAAAGTGATAATAACCATTAAAATCTTGTCACCACAACTAATTTATGAGACTTATTATTGATTTTCTCATATTTCTCTGTAAAAATAAAAAATGAACTTCACTGTGAAAAAATCTGAAAGGATCAATAGCATTGATTATATTTAAGATTGTAACTAAATAAACAGGCTGTGCAGAGAAGGAAATGATCATTTACTGTCACTGTTTAAAATATGGTAATATTATGCTATAATTATCTGGGTATTATCATTATCTGGTTATTAACACCATCATTTGGGTATCATCATTATTATTTGGTTATTATTGTCATTTTAATTATCTGGTTATAATCATTTTAATTATCTGTGTAAGGCGGCAGGCTGTTGAGGCGAACACGAGGCGGAGATGATGTAAACAAAGGGTATTTATTAACGACACAGACAGGACAAAACAAAGGCAGCACGAGGGCTGAACAAACAAGATTATAACTAGGCTCAGGGTACAGGGTCAGCATACAACGTTCAGGACACTAAGATAACATGGTAACACGGGACGAAAAAGACAACAACATGAACAATGACCGACAAGGCACAAAGAACGAGACAGAGCTTATAAATGGTACGGACAGGGTACATGAAACGAGGAACAGCTGGACTAAATGAAACACAATGAGACAGGAAATCCACATAAGGACACGTAGTACATGATCAGAACACAAGAGGGAGACAAAACACAAGGGCAGGGGCTCGGATCCTGACAGGACCCCTCCCCAAAGCCGTCTCGACCCCGAGACGGCAGACCAACAGGACAGGGAAATGAGACTATGACAAGACAGGACTGGGTACAAGACAAAAGCAAGACATGGAACAGGCAGGACTCAGGAATACATAAAATCGGGACCTAGGACATGACAATATAAATGCTACAACATGAAACAAAACGCACGACCGGGACAAAATACATGACAGGGGCAAAACTCGGACTCTAGACAGAACTAAAACAGGTACAGGGCAAAATGGTACATAATCATGGGTACAGAGGAACAGGAACAAAACATGTGTACACAAAGACTCAATACAAGGAACTGAATATGACTTTGAACATGGCAAAATACTACACAAGACAGGGTACAGAACATTATGGGAACAGGTTTAACAAGACTAAAGGAACAAAACACTAGACCAGAACAGGACACGAGTAGACTCAAAAACGGTTCAAAACAGGGAACATAGATCTAATTGAGACATAAGGGAAACAAGACTCTAAGGACAAGGTTCAGGGATGACGAGACGGCGGGGTCCAACAAAACAGTTTTTATGATGCCGACAGCCACGTCCAGGGCTGTCGGCCAGGGAACACACCCCCCTCCTGAGGCCCCCCCCAAGAAAAGTCGGGGAGGAGGGAGGGCAAAGGAAGCCAAGGGGGGGCGGGCAGGCCCAACAGCCGGTCCGGTGACTCCCAAGCCCCCTGCAGGGGCACAGTACACATGTCTCTGGAGTGGGGGAGCCACCGGTGCTGCTGGGAGTGGCCAGGGGAATCTGGCAGCTCTGCTGCCAGCCAGGTTCTGGACTTAGGGTCCGTGGTTCGGGGGTCTCTGGGGCGCGTGCCTCTGTGGCGTGGGTGTGTCCACCAGAGGCCTAGACATGACAGGCTGTGGACCGGACGGGACCGGCTGTGGACATGACTGGACAGGCTGTGGACATGACTGGACAGGCTGTGGACATGACTGGACAGGGTGAGGCGTGGAGGCACCCTCCGGCGTGAGCGGAGGCGCGGAGGCGCTTGCCGGCGCTAGTCGAGGCGGGGAAGCGCCCTCCGGTGTGAGCGGAGGCGCGGAGGCACCCTCCGGCGTGAGCAGAGGCGCGGAGGCGCTCGCCGGCGATAGTCGAGGAGGGGAAGCGCCCTCCGGCGTGACCGGAGGCGCGGAGGCGCTCGCCGGCACTAGTCGAGGCGGGGAAGCGCCCTCCGGTGTGAGCGGAGGCGCGGAGGCGCCCTCCGGCGTGAGCAGAGGCGCGGAGGCGCACGCCGGCGCTAGTCGAGGCGGGGAAGCGCCCTCCGGCGTGAGCGGAGGCGCGGAGGCGCTCGCCGGCACTAGTCGAGGCGGGGAAGCGCCCTCCGGTGTGAGCGGAGGCGCGGAGGCGCCCTCCCGCGTGAGCGGAGGCGCGGAGGCGCTCGCTGGCGCTAGTCGAGGCGGGGAAGCGCCCTCCGGTGTGAGCGGAGGTGCGGAGGCGCCCTCCGGCGTGAGCGGAGGCGCGGAGGCGCTAGTCGAGGC
>BRDA01091479.1:0-32500 GCA_036984385.1 Crenuchus spilurus
AAATACTGCTGCCCAAGATACTCAGTCTTCTATAATAGAAGGGTGAGGTAGCACACAGTCACTACTTTTTAGCTCAGTTTTGGTGTTTCCCATCAATCAATCAATCAATTTATTTATATAGCGCTTTTTACAATGGACATTGTCACAAAGCAGCTTTACATAATCAGTATTAGATAATTTGATTCTAAGCCCGATGTGAGCAAGCCGAGGCAACAGTGGCAAGGAAAAACTCCAAGGCTTGAGGAAGCAACCTTGGGAGGAACCAGACTCACAAAGGGGATCCATCCTCCTCTGATCAAACTACTGATAGAGATTTACATCCTTAGTTAAATCTGACATGCAGTCAATGCAGTAGCATTAGAGCTTCAGTCCGATCATTGCTAGTAGTAGATGTAAGTGAGCAGCAGGTCTGGTGTCAACGTGTGCGCTACAGAGGGACACTTGGAATCTTGCTAACTTTTGTAAGCAATCATTACTTTTGCAAAAAAGCCTGAACCAGAAAGTGGATGCAGATCTGAAAGTAATTCACCGTCCTTTTCTGATGACCCATCACTATTCCGAAATATGAAACGAGACAGTGAGATATACAGTGGTGTGAAGTTTTTGCCCCCTTCCTGATTTTGTGCTTTTTTTTGCATGTTTGTCACACTTAAATGTTTCAGAACATCAAACCAATTTAAATATTAGTCAAATACAACACAATTAAACACAAAATGCTATTTTTAAATGAAGGTGTTTATTATTAAGGGAGTAAAAAAATCCAAACCTACATGGCCCTGTGTGAAAAAGTGATTGCCCCCCTTGTTAAAACATAACTGTGGTTTCTCACACCTGAGTACATTGTCTCTAGCCACACCCAGGCCTGATTATTGCCACACCTATTCTCAATCAAGACATCACTTAAATAGGACCCGCCTGACAAAGTGAAGTCCACCAAAAGATCCTTAAAAGCTACACATCATACCGAGATCCAATGAAATTCAGTAGCAATTGAGAAAGAAGGTAATTGAGATCTATCAGTGTGGAAAGGGTTATAAAGCCATTATCCACAAATGGCGAAGACATGGAACAGTGGTGGACCTTCCCAGGAGTGGCTTGCCGCCCAAAATTACCGCAAGAGTGCCCCGACGACTCATGCAAGAGGTCACAAAAGACCCCACAACATCAAAAGAACTGCAGGCCTCACTTGCCTCAGTTAAGGTCAGTGTTCATGACTCCACTATCAGAAAGAGACTGGGCAAAAATGGCCTGCATGGCAGAGTTCCTAGATGAAAACCACTGCTGAGCAAAAAGAACATTAAAGCTCCTCTCAATTTTTCCAGAACACATCTTGATGATCCCCAAGACTTTTGCGAAAACATTCTGTGGACCGATGAGACAAAAGTTGAACTCTTTGGAAGGTGTGTGTTCCATTACATCTGGTGTAAACGAAACAAAAGAACATTATTCCAACAGTAAAATATGGTGGTGGTAGTGTGATGGTCTGGGACTGTTTTGCTGCGCCAGGACCTGGAAGACTTGCTGTGATAAATGGAAATATGAATTCCACTGTCTACCAAAAGATCCTGAAGGAGAATGTCCGACCATCTGTTTGTGACCTCAAGCTGAAATGAACTTGGGTTCTGCAGCAGGACAATGATCCAAAACACACCAGCAAGTCCACTTGTGAATGCCTGAAGAAAAAGGTGAAGACTTTGGACTGGCCTAGTCAAAGTCCTAACCTGAATCCTATTGAGATGCTGTGGTATGACCTTAAAAAGGTTGTTCATGCTCAAAAACCCTCCAATGTGGCTGAATTACAACAATTCTATAATATATATATATATATATATATATATATATATATATATACATTACACACACGACATATGATAGAGATACAAGAACATATATACACACACATGGCAAGCCGTTTTAGCCTAAAATGACACCAGCGATACAAGTCTTAATTCAGTTTTTACTAGTAAGAACTCGATTTCAAGATCTCTCTAATGTAGTTTTTACTAGTAACAACTCCCATTTCAGATATCAATTATGACATTTTTACTAGTAAGAATAGAGACTTACATATCCATAATTAAATTCTGACTCGTCACATTGCCAGGTAGACATATCTTTAATGTAATTCTGATTCATAGTCATAATTCTCCATTGACTTACATTGAATTTCACCCTCTCATATCCGTAATACAATTGTTACTACGTAGTAAAAACTCCAATTAGAGATATCTGCAATTTCATTTTTACTAGTACAAATGGCATTGCAGATATCAAGAATGTAATTCTTACTAGTCAAAAATTACATTTTAGAGCTCTGAAACCTTACATATCTCTAATTCATATTTTTACTAGTAAAAACTTAATTGGAGAGCTCTTGAATTCACATTTTTACTAGTCAGAATTCAATTATGGATATGTGGACCTGTACTAGTTACTAGTGATAATTGCATTGTAGATATCTGAAATTACATTTATAGTAGTAAAATATAATTGCAGATATCTCTAATTGGAGTTGTTATTAGTAACAATTTTATTACGGATATGAGAGGGTGAAATTCAATGCAAGTCAATGGAGAATTATGACTAGTCATAATTACATTAAAGATATGTCTACCTGGCAATGTGAGTAGTTAGAATTGAATTATGGATATGTAAGTCTCTATTCTTACTAGTAAAAATGTCATAATTGATATCTGAAATGGGAGTTGTTACTAGTAAAAACTTAATTGGAGAGCTCTTGAATTCACATTTTTACTAGTCAGAATTCAATTATGGATATGTGGACCTGTACTTGTTACTAGTAATAATTGCATTGTAGATATCTGAAATTACATTTATAGTAGTAAAAATATAATTGCAGATATCTCTAATTGGAGTTGTTACTAGTAACAATTTTATTACGGATGTGAGAGGGTGAAATTCAATGCAAGTCAATGGAGAATTATGACTAGTCAGAATTACATTAAAGATATGTCTACCTGGCAATGTGAGTAGTTAGAATTGAATTATGGATATGTAAGTCTCTATTCTTACTAGTAAAAATGTCATAATTGATATGTGAAATGGGAGTTGTTACTAGTAAAAACTACATTAGAGAGATCTTGAATTAGAGTTCTTACTAGTAAAAACTGAATTAGGACTTGTATCGCTGGTGTCATTTTAGGCTAAAACGGCTTGCCATACACACAGGACATATGACAGAGAGATACAAGAATACATATCTATACACACACACAGGACATATGACAGAGACGGGATGAGAGAGAGATATGAGATGTGAGTGATATATACACACGAGATTAGATGAGAGAGAGAGAGAATGTGAAAGCTACTGCTGCTAACAATAACTTCTGATCTACCCCCTTCCGATTTCTGTATTCATCCACCACTTTGTGCCTGACCTCTAATCACCCTT
The DNA here is from genome assembly GCA_036984385.1 of Crenuchus spilurus. Classification (NCBI taxonomy): domain Eukaryota; kingdom Metazoa; phylum Chordata; class Actinopteri; order Characiformes; family Crenuchidae; genus Crenuchus; species Crenuchus spilurus. The sequence continues at coordinate 3,416 of BRDA01091479.1, forward strand.
TCCAAACCACTGTGCACTGTGGGGGGTGTTCAGAACACTATGGAGGGGCAGATGAATGGGAATGTGAGTGGAGGGGAGGGGGAGGTCAGTAGCATCCAGCTGTTTCAAACCCAATAGCTCTGACCTCGCAGCCAGCTCCTACTGCAGGGACTGAAAGTGAGTTTCCTCCTTGTGTCCCAGAGAGAGAACAGTCTAAAGTGTTGTTAACTTCAGTGTTGTTGCACAGTTAATGTTGAACAGTAAGCACTGAATAAACGTCAGCCTTACAGTGTTGAGGTAGTAAACAAAAACATTCACTGGGTTATCTTCTCTGTCAGATACCAGGCGCGATTTCTGGTAAGATAATACTGCTACGTTAGCCGGATTAGCTTAACCAGCTCATTCAAAAAAATTCAGCAGCTCAACCCAGTACAACAATTACAATGTGCAGTTAAATATCTTTTAATAAGTGTTATTTCCGTATGAGGACATTACAGAACAAAGAGACTTTATGAACTAGTTAAGCTGCCTTCTAGTAGCTAAAACCTAAATAAACTAACAGTTAACTTTAGTGCCACGTGTGATGGGGGTGGACAAGACCAAAGACTGATGTTTTAATTGTTAACAGCAACTGTTTGTGTTACTTTTTGACCTCGTGTTTAATACTAAATTTCCTAAACTGTAACTTCTAAACAGAATGTAAAAAAACAATAACTTACTTCATTTTGTTTTCTCTCTGAATTGTCAAAGCACCACGTGTTCTTTCTTCTTCAGTTCCTGCTCTTCTGTTGGCGGTAAAAGTGATTTTACAAAGTAAACAGCTGCTTTTTGTGCCGCTGGTTAGTGAAGTGACTTCTCAAACACACGTGTTCATTTATTTAAGACGACCTAATGAAGTTCCCCGCCCGTAGCAGCTATAAACATCTCAAACTTTAGCGGTCGATTCACTTTAATGTTAACTCCTAGACTCCCCTCCCTGACGTCTGACTCACAGTCTCTGGTCTGACTCGACGGGCTCCACTTTCACAGCCCAGTTATTCCATGAAACCTTCCCAGACGTTGACGGAGTTAACTATTCCTCTTTTAACCCTCCTTCATTGTAAGCTTCTCTTTTTTAAACCCTCCTTCATTGTAAGCAACTCAAACAGGAACTGCTCTCACTTATCAGTGTTAAGTTCTGCTGAATGAATGATAAGCCGGAAGTTACTCTACTCCACGACAATGACATTCCAGAAATACTCACACATGGTTCCCTCGTGTAACTTGCAGAACCATTTCCTGACCTTAGAGTAATGTTATGTTAACCGTGAATCACCATAAATAGTAAAAATCATGATTATAATCATTATTATTGTTATTAATGGTGACTCCTGGGGACCACGTGGATGGTGTTTCTCACCATGTCTTCTGTTTGAGGCTTCATGTTTCTTAGACTCATTCATGATTCCTCTGATTGTCCATCCATCCTGCTCTTCATCTTTTTTTATTTCTTTGTTGTTCAAGGTTCTCTCTAAAGAATATTCCTCCATGTTTTTTTAATTGTCCATCACTGTTCATTCACCTTATAATTGAATATATATTTAATAAGTATTTTTTGTATTATTGGATTGTGTATTTTATTACACCGTGGGTTTCATGTTATATCTGAAATTTCATGTTATATCTTATTAATTGTGTTCTTTCATGTAACTGAACATAAAATCAGTTTCTCAATTTCAGTTTCAACTTAAGTTTTCATGAATAATGAATGGTACAAACAACAATAAAAGTGGTTTTACAAAGCAATCATGTTTTGATGGCCACAAATGAAAGATTCAAACTGTACCAGTTTTGTAAACCACTTTGGTTCATTCTTTTATTTCTTTTTTTTAATGATCTCTCTTATTTATTATATATTTGTAATCAGTTTAATATAATCCTTAAATTAATGCAAACATTACTTAAACTTCTTATTCAACACATTTGCCAAACAAACTTATTTGCTTGAATACACATTGAATACAATGTGTGTAAAATGTCTATCATTAATAGTTCAGCATGAGTGAGGTGTCTGAAAAGGTACACAGTATTTTGACATTTCATGCTGAAATAGTGTGACTCAGAGGATACAACTTATACAGTTTTATAGGGTGAACATGATTAGAAATGTTCACACAAGGTTCCCGAAAAGTTAGATTAATTGAAGAACAATGTATTAAATTATATAAAGGTAAATCAGATGTTCCTGGAATGTTCTGGGAACCAAGCATTGTAAGCTGGATAAAAGTTATGAGTTCCTAAAATGAGATAAAAATAGGCAGCTGCTTTTTACACAATTACTACAGAATACTTGACAGTACTTCACCAATATTGGTGGAGAGCATGAACAAATCAGGCTTATTGAAACAAATACTGATTTCTGAACTACCCCTAAGTTAAAACATTAGTATTGTGTTATTTAATTTTTCTATTGTATCATCTGTTTTTAAATTTGGGAGAAATCAGTTGTTTATAGGATAAAACAAAAATAATCATTTTACTCAAACACAAGCCTATACACAGTAAAAAAGAGAATATGATTCTCTGCAGTAGACTTTTTTAATCAGAGCTGTATAATAATATAATTAATTACATGGTTATGCATTTATTATAAAACTGTAACTTAAAAAACACATCACACACATGATGGCTTATTCACAGCCAAACACTAAAGATTCACAATAATATTAATAATAATAATAATAATAATAATAATAATAATAATAATAATAATAATAAATAAATAAATAAATAAATAAAACATATTTTATTGCATTTACACCAAAATGTAGTTAATAACTCATTGTATTTGATGCTTGGCTGGGTGCACTGACTGACACACTGACATTGTGGGTAATGTGAATTGTGTAAATGAGATTTTTCTGCAGACCATTGAACAAGGACACTGGGGACAAAGAGCTTGTTTTAGCATTCATGAACCAAGCCTAAATATAGAATTTTGGAAATCCACCCATGAACATGTGAGTACATATATGAATGAGCTAACCATTAATAAACCAGAACCTTGTCAATATTTTGTTAAGCCTTATCAACTACTGGCTGAAAACCTGGCCTAGCTACTGACTTTCAGGTGTAGTGTCTAATGGTGTTTTATGTTTATCAACTCTTACAAGCCTTATTATTCATTACCAAACCCAGCATGAGGCTAAAATATCTTAATGGGTCTATCTGAAAGTCAGTAGAGGTCAGGTCTTTGGTTTCTCCTTCAGGCCTTATAAAACATACTGTGGTACTATGATGATTATATAATTGTATTTGATGGTATTACCAAATATTCCATTGTATCTGAAATGACATCTACGTCTGAAATATTTTTTTCTACCCAAATGCTGGGTTTAGTTTCTTGGGTCATCTTGTTGGGTGTTGGGGAGTTTAGCTGACCTGAGTTAGGGTGTTCTTTTTTAGTTTCTACTTTAGTGGGTTGTAGTAGTAAAACTGTAGGATAAAGACTGTTATTCAATGTTTTAATTCAATGTTTTTTTCCTTTTTTATAGTCATCCAGACTTTGAAGGAACACATAAAAAATCATGTAGCAAACATAAAAGTGTTAAACAAACCAAAATATATTTAAGATTTTAGATTCTTCAAAATAGGCACACAATTGATGGCCTCAAACAACGGAAGAAATGCAAGTAATTAACACTTGACAAGGCACAGCTGTTAACTGAAAGCCCTTCCAGGTGACTACCTCATAAAGCTGACTGAGAAAATGCCAAGAAAGCTGCCATCTAAGCAAGAGACGCCTACTTTAAAGAATCTAAAATATAAAACATATTCTGCTTTGTTTAACACTTTTTTGTTTACTAAATAATTCCATGTGTATTTATTCATAGTCTGGATGACTTTAGTGTTAATCTACAATGCAGACATTTTTTAAATAATGAAAAACCACTGAATGTCTAGAAGGTGTGTCCAAACTTTTGATATAAAAACTGCACGAAATAGTGCTGATAGTTGTCACAACCGCATTTAACTGATGTCATTACAGAAAATATTTGGAAGGGAAAGTTTTCAGCATTGGTTTGAACTGTAGGTTGTTGACAACAGCTGTATAGCAGAACATTAATGTCGGTGCGACATCTGCTGGTGTGAAAGAGCACTGCGGTTCATCAAGCAATCTTTCTCGGATTCCGGTGCCAACATTAAAAAAATTCCATCCCCCATTCCTCCTTCCTCTCCCTTCCTTTGCCCTCTTCAGTGATGATAACAGCATAATGAATCAGTTGAAATCATGTAAATAAATTCAGAATCTATTTCCATGCTCTGCAGTATAGAAAATACTAGGACCTTGTTCTGGCAAGAACCAGTGATATGATATGTACCATGATACATGAGTTATGATGTATATTGCCATATATTGTGATACTGTAATCAAAGCAATATATAGCATTAAACAATATATTTTAGAAAAACTTCAAAGTTAAACAAAGTGTCAAACAAAGTGTCAAAGTGTGTTTATTCTTCTTGTTTATAGACTGGAAGAGTCTAATGGCTGAAGTGGTTGGGAGTTTAAACAGAATACAAAATGATTCACAGTTTACCACAAATACTTACATGTAAAATATTTCTTAAGAATCAATACAGTGCTTAATGATTGCTATAGTAGCACGAAACAATACTGCAAAATTCAAGTGTAATGTTATTTGTCTTACTCTTCTAGAAAACACATTTATATGTATGAAAATAATCAATGACTGCAGTAAGTATTACAATATTTGTATGTGATTATACAAGTGATTCTCCAAAAATTAGAATACTGAGAAAAAGTTTGTTTATGTTCATAAATTATTTTATAATATTATTTTATATATTATACATAAAGTGACATATTTTAAGCCTTTTTATTTTAATGTTGAATTGTTTGAATATTCATTTACGCAAACTCAAAATGAAATACTCTAATAATTTGAGATTCTTTATCTATAAGCCATACTTATAAACAGTAAAACAAAAACCGGCTTGAAATATCACTTTACATGTAATTTACTTTTTTTTTTTACAACGATGGTGAAAAGAAACCAGGACGTCACAAATATAAAGATTTTATTTACTATCCCAAATGTCCAATTAATTCTATATGCAATGTTGATAATGCTAAAACACCAATGAATACAAATCAAAATTATTTGTGGACTCATTGCAGTACTATTAAAATTGTTTGATCACCACCACAATTCTGAGTTCTCTAGAATTTAGTATTTTAAATTAAACCACTACACAGGACAGTGCTTACATCTTATACAGAAATGGTGAGAAATTAGTGGCATTCTTCTTTATTTTAGGCACTTTATTAGCTCTGTATTGTTTGTTTTATTTGAATCTTCTACCCTCTTTAGATGTATTGCATTTATGCATTTATATATTTTAAATTACTACACAGTAAATCTGCCAGTGTTAAATCAACACTATTAGAGTTAAATTAACACTGAGGGTGTCAAAATGTAACACTCCCAGTGTTAATTTAACTCCAATAGTGTTGATTTAACACTGGCAGATTTACTGTGTATAATTGTGTATAATTATACTGTGTATAATTTAATGTCATTTGGAGTCATTTTCTATCATAAGTTCTATAATGTTATTGCAAAGTATTGTTATTTACTAGCACTCTTTTCATTTATTAGTGAGTAACAGTTTATAGTATGCAATATATTGGTCAATTTTATTTGTGACTCAAGTATTTTGTTAAGTAGGAAATGTATTGTAAACTAGGAGATTATTGTGCCCAAGGTCATTTCTTTCTCAATCCTGTTCTTTCACTCATTTTCATTTTCAGTGGAAAGCCTGGCAAAATCAATGTGTCAGTATAACTCATAACTCTTTGTACATTCTTACAGAAAAACCCTGCTTGCTTTGAAGTGATGTCATCTTCCGTCCTGCAGAAGAACCTTAATGAGATGAGAGCACACTAACAGACTGAACAAGATCATGAGAAAGTCAGTTCAGTTTAGGGGCTAAAACTGAACGCATTGGAGATAGTGATGAAGATGCTGATAAAGATCTCTGTGATATTGAGCAAACCCATCCACCCACTCCATGCAATATTCAATGCATTGAGGAGAACAATGAACAACTTAATAACTCATAATATTTCTCTCTCTCTCTCTCTCTCTCTCTCTTTATATATATATATATATATATATATATATGGAAGAAGATGGTACAGGGACTAGACTGGCCTGCCTGCAGCCGTGACCTGTACCCAGTAAAGAATGTGTATAGAATTTCGAAACAAAAAAAAAGATGTTTGAAGGAAGAATGGGACAAAAAACACCTGAACCACTTCATTGCTTGATATCCTTGGTGCCAAAACATCTTTTAAGTGTGAGAAGTAATGGCAACATTACAAAGTGTTAAATGCTTTACAATCCTTTTTTTTAGAATATGTTGCAGTCCTGAACTCCAGGAATAGATACTTATTAACAAATGAGATGAAGTTGACTGGAAAAAACCCTCTAGCTTCAGAACCCAAATATCTATCAGAACCCAACCAATATCTTGGGTACATACTGTCTGCAATGAAATAAAAGTACATTAAATTAGCACTGTATTTTTTTATTTGCATTTGCCATACAATGCCAACCTTTTTCATTTGGGGTTGTATGTTTTCATCATATCACAGACCTTTAGTCATATTTACATTTACTTCAGATGTAGCCTATCAGCCATGGCCAGGTTTGGTGGCTAGTTGTTTATTAGTTGACAACTGGAACTGCAAGGGTAATGTTACTAACAAACACTAGAACTGAGTAGACACCTCAATTTATATAAGTTATCAAAAGGTGATGCATTCCGATCTTAAGGTCTCACAGACTTGCCATTGTGGTTTAGGACACAGTATGACTGACTGTAAAATATAAAAATGAACAAAAACCTATGTAACTGAATGCTGTCTCCAACTGATTGGACAGCAAGCTATATATGTGATTAATATTGTGTTAGCCTCACAACTCAAGTTATAAATTAAAGAAGCAAAATTTGGACTCCAAACGTTTTCAGATGTCAATCAGGCTTTCTTTGTTCAATGCTAGAAATTTCAATAGTTGAAAAACTTCTACTAGTGAACGTTATTTTTAGTGAAGACACTCATAGATGCCGTCATATTAAAACCTCATGCATCCATTTCTTTCACACTGTGGTTTATTTAGTTATTTTTATTGTCCTGTGATGGAAACACATTTTGCTGCTACAACTGCAATATTAACATTCTCAACCATAATTTGCTTTCATAAACAATATGATGTGGATTTGAACGTGAGGAGAGGTGGAGGTTAACTAAAGAATGTAAGCATCACTTTAAATGTAACTGTTATATATACCATATTGACATCTGAATTCATTTGCATTCATGAAGTTGGCCAAGTTGTTTCCCCAAAGAGACTCACAATATTCAAATTGACATCTGCAGCTCAAGTCAGGATTTGCCCCCCTCAGTGGCCAACTTTACTCGTAACTGGCTCAGACCGATTCAGTGGGAGACACATGGTTGAGGAATTCTCTAAGTGCTTTAGGCTAGGGTGTTATCTACAGTGTAAATTAGCCAACCACCAGGTTCAACATACAGAATCATTTATGAAACTGGCCCAAAGCTGCATTATGATCAACAGCAAGATACCCCCATATTTTCTTCACCTTTAAAAATACATTAATAGAACATTAATAGAATTTTTCATATTTTTCATAGCAATGCCTATTTTTATTTCAGATTTTTTATTCTAGCCTTTTTTTGAAATTATGATAAAATTCACAAATGGTCCTGCACATGGTGCTTTAAATTCTATGAGAGAGTAATGAGGTTGTTGCTTTTTAGTTCAATTTTGATGTCACAAGTTTTTGACAGTTAATTTATAGACTTTATTACAGCTAATTACTTGTCACCACAAGTTTAGAATTTTAGAAATTTTAGAAATACATTTTCTATATGTACTTCTAACACAACCATACAAAAATGACCTCTCCTTGGCCATAACACAAGGCAGCAAATCTATTGTGAGAAATGTATCACTGATGCAGATATTCTTCAACAACAATTGTGTTATTATTTCAATTTTAATGTAAGACCTGATAAAGAGTAGAATGCAAGTAACATTGTAACGTCAGTTTTACTGCTCTTCACTTGTCTTTTCTTGTGATGTATTTCTGTGTTATCACTTTTTCAGACAGAGAAAAAGTGCTAACTCAACACAACTAAAACTATATTCAGAACACTGGCGTTATCAGGCGGCATGGTGGCAGGACGGTGGATTAGTGGTTAGCACATTTGCCTCTCAGTGCTGAGGTCTTGGGTTTGAGTCCACATCTGAGCAGAGTTTCCATGTTCTCCTCGTGTCTGCGTGGGTTTCCTCCGGGGACACCGGTTTCCTCCCACAGTCCAAAAACATGGAGATCAGGTGAATTGACTACTCTAAAAATTACCCTGGTGTGTGTATGTCTGTGTATGAATGTATGTATACATGTATGTGTGTATGTATGTATGTATGTTTGCCCAGATATGGTTGGCACTCTGGCCTGTGTGATTCCCCCTAGTGCTCGATGCAGTCCTCCAGGTGGACGGTCACTTCCGGTTGAGAGTACGCTGTGCGCGACTGGCTGCCGCTTCTCGCCGGTGTGTGTGGTTGAGTGTGTGTAAATGGAGTGTGCTGATTGTAAAGCATCCTTGGGTGTCTAAAAAGGCGCTATATAAGTGTAACGTTCATTCATTCATTCATTCATCAGGTAAGTAATGATTCACTGAGTATTTGTGGTGAAAACACTATGTGCCCAAAAATGTAAAAAAACACTCTTCTAATTAGTCAATTCAGCCACTTTTATGGCACTACTGACACAACTGTTCATTTGCACACACAGCTTGTATAATCTACTTGTATATTGAACATCATTGCTAATATAATACAATGCTCACACATGTCCAGGGTCACCATGTACAATGTCAAGTTGTGGGTACAATGTACAATGTACACCATGTACAATCCTCCAGCATTGTTCTGTGTAGCATTGGAACTGCATTCTGTGAAGTGATGGAGTCATTAACGCTCTCCAGGCTGCATGGAATCAAACAGCAATGTTCCAACCTCAACTGTAAAGTTTTACCAAAAGAGTAGAAACTGTTACTGTAGAGAAGGGAAACAATATCTATATTAGTAGGAATATATCCGTGATGTCAAGTGTTCACAAACCTTTGAGTAGATATTGCATATTACCATACTCTCACACATAGAAAGCACTAAACTGTGTTCATCTTCTCAGGAAGTTCATACTGACACTGGATGGATGTCTATATATTTGAATGTTTTGTACAGTTCAGGCTTAAATAATTCAGATATGGATGTTTGATTCTTTATTTTGTAAATCTGTTGAAATGATACAAGTACCAACAAGTACTATCAGTGCAACTCATGAGTGAAAGATTGTTCATCTTCCATGTACTTCCTTTAGGCCCTCTAATTTACTTTCCATACAGAAAGTGATATGTGATGTGTAGTATGATGTGTAAGACCTGTGTGTGGTAAGAATTCCTAAAAACTGTGATCTCATACATATTACCTACTAGAGTATATATACACTAGGGTACACAATTGAGTTGAAGTCTTTCCTAGAAAGAAATCCAGACAACAGCACAAGAGTAAGATATCTCTCTTTTCTCTCTTTCATTCATATATATACACTCATTTCAAGGTAATTTTTTCTCACAATGTGAAGGATTCTCTTGTATTTTGACTTGACTCTCTTTTTTCTTGTTTATTTCTCAGTGTATGTGTTTTGGTGTTGGTTGGTGTGGGTTTTTTCTCTGTCTGTGATGTTTTTGGGGACACACAGCCTTCCTGTAAACTTCAACCATGTAAAAGAAGACATTAACCTTCTTCTGGAGAAAATTAATAATGAAATTACAAACATAAGCCATGATGCAGCAGAGGTAAGAGTTGAAAAATATGATGGTACGATGGCAAAATATGAACTGTGTGATGTATTTCATCAACATTTCCAGTTAAATTCAGTTGGTGTATATAGTCAAAACTGTTTAAAAATGAAAAGAATCCATCCACATCTGGAGATAATACTGAATTTTGCAAAACAATCAAATACATAGACACTGTGTTAATGTGCCCCAGTTTCAGTTACATACACTACCACATCAAAAATTAGAATAGTGTGAAAAAGTTCATTTGTGTTTATAACTGAATTTAAAAGGGTACACATAAAGGTACACTTTACATGTAAAGTGATGTATTTCAAGATTTTTTGTTTTACTGTTGATCAGTATGACCTATAGTTCATGAAAATCAGAAAATCAATTTAATTTTGTTTTATGAACACAAATGAACTATTTCATAAGATTACAATTTTTGCAGATACACTAATATATATACAAATATATACAAGGAAATGAAACATGGCTCTGCTACTCGTCTGGATTTTTAGGTAAAAAAAATTATTGAAATTATTTCAAAACCAAGCACTATGAAATTAAATACAAATTAATCAGTATTTAAGTCCTGATGCCTAAAATGTAACTGATTAAATAAACAGATTACATTTTTACTTAAGTGAAAAAGTGTTAGCATTTTAACATTTAATATATAAATCCATGGAACTGAACTTGTTAACACCAACATCTGTCTTGGACAGTAAATCCTTAATCTCATGGCAATTCAAATCAGTTCGCTCAGGCTTCTAGTTATATGACAGCTTTTGATTTTTTTATGGTTAAATGGTTCTTCTCTATGATGGATAATCTGATATATATGATCATTTAAAAGACCTTTTTAAAAACAGCAACAAATGAGTTTTTCTATAATATATATATATATATATATATATATATATATATGTAGAATAATGTATGTTATTGTTTAACATTGTTTGATATAACATTATTTAGTGCTGTTGATGTCTGTATGAATGATAGCGTTATGCTAGCAGGCTTGTTTTACTCCTGCCATTTTACTTCAGATTTTAAAAGCTTGGGGGGGGGGATGATGTCCAGAACTGTTTGGTGATTTCACTGCTCAACACACCTGGTTCAATTAATCTGTTAATTGGCAGGTTTAGCCAGCATGTTTGAACATGGATACCAGCTAACTTTACTTGACATCAACCATTCTGGACAGCATTTGAAGATGTCAGGATTACAGTTACAATTGAAAACCACATCACAACCTTGAATGTGTTTTCTTTTTCTTGTTTTTTAACATTCAAAGAGTACTTTACCAGCAGAATTTGTGTCAATATTGGCTGTATTGTGTAGAATTAAGTAAACTATATCTCTAGTGCTTTAGGAGATTTATTGCTCCAATTTTTAACAGATAAAAGACATTTTTATTTAAACTGTCAATAAAAATGGACAAAAATAATTTATATTCAGTTGGCAATGCAATTTAGGGAAACAAAAAGATGTATATGTAAGTAATACATTTTACATTCTTTTTTTCTATAGGTGCACAATTTCTTAGGACATAATGAAAGAGCTGAGGAAGTGTCACAGGTAGGTGTTTGTCATAATTAGTGTTTTTAGTATCTTTAGTTAGTTAGTATTTTGACTGTGAATCTGTGTTTTTAATGTGATCTATTTCTGACTTAAATCTGATTAATTCATTTCTAAAGAAAACAATGTCATCATATTTTTCTAGATCTTTTTTGTTATGCACCAGATTAAGTGCTATGGATATGACGTAGGTATCTCCAATGCTATGATGTCAGTCAAGGAGGCTTTGATGATTCTGGTGAGTTCAGAATGACCTTCCTTCTAAATCTATTTAATCCGGTAATTTACTGTGTAATTTCAGTGAACCTTTGGTGTATCTTCCATATGTCAATCAGTGCATATAAAATACTTACAACTATTAGTACTTATATGGTACAGCAGAGAAAAAAATACAATACTTCTAGGTGCTGTTTAAGTGTGTTGAGTGTTAAGTGTGTTTTACAGAAAATGTGTTCCAGTTCTAAAAGAAGAACCAAATTTTTGGGTCCAAACATATCTTGGCTCTAAATTCTCACTGTACATTGTAGGCCTTAGGAAAAGGGAAATTTTAGGGTCCAAATTTAGCTTCTTTTGAAGCTGCAAGATGAACATTTCTAACAATGGCCATTAAAAGTCACCTAACATAACCCATCTGTTGCTGTAAAAATATATGAACAAAATTATTCAAAATCCAGATTTTAATTAATCTTAGTCTCACAGACAAGTTGATGTGGTTTTGATTACAGTATTGCTTTCATGTGCTGTTCCTTCATTAAAAAGGTAACATTACAAGAAGTCTAAAAAAAGCCTTTAGAATGTATGCCAGCCAGCTTAGAGTTCAGTTTAGAGTTTACTGGCAGTATGAAGCATCGTCATGACTTTATTTATGAGTGATAAGTATTACTGGTTATTAAATGTACAGCCTTACTTTGTATGACATACTAACATTGCTTGAAATGAGACTTGATAACAGCAGTTGTGTTTACAATGTTTTGTTGAGAACAACTTAATGTTGCATATTATTATAATATTATTATAATAATTATTGTATTATTATTAATAATAAAATAATACTATTAATATTAATGTTAATTAATTAATATTTGTTAATTAACTAACAAAATATTATATATATATATATATATATATATATATATATATATATATATATAACTGTATATATTTGTATATAACTGTATATAACTGTATATATAAACTGTATTTATATATGAACTGTTTTAAGCATGTGTCATAAAATTATCTCCCAATTGCTTGTTAATCAACCTCAACTCATTACCACCAATTTTACACTTATTTTTGGACTGTATTTTACATAATTTTTATATAATTTACATAAAGTATACATCATTTCTGATTAGAAACAAACAGAAATTCTGAATTATTTAGAAAATAATTTAACTTCGAGCCATGTAAATGGATGGCTTATCACAGACTGGTAGAAGCAGGCACACAGACACAGATTTAAATGTTAATGGTTTAATATGAAACCTCTGATATTAAAATACGTCTAGCTGACGTGACACAGAAAAAACAAACATCCAACATGTTAACAACTTACAGTGGCCGGTTAACAGGCACTGCTGGCCAACTTGCAAACCACAAGTTTACAAGTCCAGATAATGTTTGATGGAGTGACAGCTGGGACAGTCAATGGCAGAGCCATTGGATGAGCTTGTGGGCAGTCTAAAGGAAAACCGGCTTCAGATTGAATGGCCTTTTTCTGCTTGGTCTTAGTGCCTGACCCATCTCCATTTAATATAGTATAACATTGTTTTTGGATGGTAAAAACTGTCCACTCCCAAAATTACGTCCATGCTTTAAGGGGCTGATGAAATGATTGAAATTGTAAACAAAGCTCTAGTTTTACAAATAGATGTTCTAAGACACACACTACACATGTGTTAAAGTAATATATTTTAAACAATGTTCTACGTATTTAGCAGTTAATTTGCATTCATATGTAAAGTACAAAAATGGACAAATGCATTTTAAATAGAACAGGCTACACAGCCATGTACATCAGCAAAATATGATTCTGCCTGACTCTTCTTTTGTTTGACCATAAGGTGTGCACATTGGTTATACATTTTGTGTGCCAGATGTGCTGTGAAATTTCTCTGACAGCCTTCAAAACATATGTTTTCCACATACAAGCATTCCAAAAAACAGATCTGTCACAGATACATTCACTTTTTTGTTATTTCTGTATAATTTGGTCCTTGAGATGTAAAGAAAAACATCTTGACACGTTTTGGTGTGAAACGGTCCATTGTTCCTCAGACTACTGTACAGTAGTGGTGATGGGAACCAGGTGTCACATCTATAACATAAATATACAATACTATACTAAATATACTATCTAAAATGATCAGTGCTTGCACAAGTTAAACATCTTTTGAGTTGTATTTAATACTGATTATGACAAAATAGTGGTTAATAAAAACTGTGCCACATCACACAATTAGAATATTGTGGAGCTCAAGTGGCTCAGTGGACTAAGGCGCTGCCACTATGATCTGAGGATCACAATTTCGAATCCCAATCACGCTGCAAGTCATTGGGCAGCTGGGGCCTGGGAGAGCAAAACTGAGCTCTTTCTTCTGGTGGGCACAATGATTCACTCTCCCAAGCACACCGGCAGTGATGTATCAGCAGCAGTTTGTAAAAAAAAAAACAGGCTTGACATAGAAGGCCTGTGCTCATCAACACCATCCCATGAGTCAGGGACATTGCTGGGGATAGGGAGATTTGATAAAAATGGGAGGGTCAGTTGGCTACTAAAAACACATTGGGAGAAAATCAGGATAAAATTATAAATAAATAAATAAATAGCAGTATATTGTAAAAAAATAATGTTCTTAATAATATAAATAAAAAAGATCAGATTTTATTTAATTAATTCAAGTCTGTTTTGTTTTAATGTTGATCAGTTTGGCTTATTGCTCATGAAACTCTGAAATCCAGAAGCTCCAATTATTATATTTAATTTCTAGTTTGAGTAAATTACTATTTAAATAGTATCAGCATGTAATGATTTAAAAAGTTCACTGCCCTGCACGTTTCCAGCATTAAATCATCTTATCACCAAAGTCTTAGCATGAAACTATCATAAAACAGTGTCTCAGGCATCAGGCAGAGCATTTCTTGCAAGAACTTTCTTTGAGGTAGCTTCTAGGGACTAAATGCTTAAGTCGTCTGGTTCCTATCAACATCACTAACCGTAAACAGACTGAACAACTCTGAACAACACACATTCTGGCAAGATTCTCTAGAACTTAACCTTTCACATCAAACTACTATGAATGACTGTTTGCATCTTCACAATTTAATTAGACAACTTTAACATTGGAGCTGAGAGTGCACCTTAATGTAGTGCAGTGCTATTAGCAGACTACAAAAGTCAAGACTAAGATTAAAGCTTTGCCTACTTTGCCCACATTCACCCCTGAATGAACCTCTAGAGCTTGTATTTTTTACACTTTCTCTGAGCCAAGGCGTTTCACAATCCAGACTCTGAAATGCATCCTTGAAATTTATAAAGCTGGCATGAGGGCATGTAGTAATGCTATCCTCACTGCACTTTCTCCAAGCTTCTGCCTGTACTGAAACATGCTTGTTCTTGCCTTTTCTCTGTGTCAGCTACTGAGACTATGACTGATTTGCTCCATTGCCAGATTTCCATGTTTGCTGCATATTAAAACATGTTTCATTCAGCTGGATATGGATTTTGAGTCAATGAGATGCAAAACGATGTAAACTACTTTGCATAAACACACCATCATGTGCCCTTTATATATTGTGCCAACAAAAGTTCCTATGTTACCTGAATAAGGTGTTTTGTATTAAGTATTGGGACTGATTAGTTAAGAGTAGTAAATGTATATGCAATTGAAATTTCAGTGGTAATAAAAAAAAAAAAAAAAAAATGTTAAGACTGCATTTGGAATAATATAGTGATCAAGACTACTAATACTACATTACCTGACCTCTGTAACATGACAAGAGCATCTGCCACAGTTAATTTTACTGAGCCATGTAAAATGTCTAAATTACTAGTTTCCTTTTCTTTTTTTGAATATTATGTCTCTTGTCTATCCATTTGTCAATTATCTCTTAGGATTACAAGCCATCAGCCTTGCCTACCTGTTCACCTGAGGAAATGATGCGCTGGAATAGTCTGAAGAAGAAGTTTATCTTATTTCTGGACCTAAAGGCAATACTGTATAAATTCCTTCTGAAACTGCAATCCTAACACTGTTTTACTTCATGTTACCATTTATTTGATTTGCTTAAAGA
The DNA here is from genome assembly GCA_036984385.1 of Crenuchus spilurus. NCBI lineage: Eukaryota > Metazoa > Chordata > Actinopteri > Characiformes > Crenuchidae > Crenuchus > Crenuchus spilurus. The sequence continues at coordinate 19,212 of BRDA01091479.1, forward strand.
TTTTACTAGATTTTATTACATATTTAATTGTTTTATAATATTGTATTTAAATTATTGTATTGCAGATTTGATTAAAAATAATATTTATGAATAAGCCAAATACTGAATTTGTGAATAGGCCTTTTCTGTTTATGAAAGTGTTAATTAAAGCATTAGTAAAATTACTTTAAACAATTATGAAACAGAAAAAAGACAATAGTAAAATGGTCTAGTATACATTAGATATACAGTTTGTAATTAAAGAAGAATACAGAAGACATTTTGGTAATACTTAAAGTAACAACATATCAGTGAAAGACAGTAAAACATCTGAATATGTGGAAGTAAATATCTGAACTACTGATATACTAGTGCTCTAACTACAAATATTACAATATTGTGAAAAAATAGTTTTTGTTCATAATTTAATTCAAAAAGTTGAACTGACATTTTATTTTTATGTAAAGTTACATATGTCTTTTTTAAATGATGGTACTGTTTGGAAATTACTTTACTCACATTAAATGAAATGGGCTATAAACCATAGTGATCAACATTTAGATGAAAAAGACTTGAAAATTGTTACTTTACATGTGCTGAATATAAAATACATGACAGGTTACCCTTTGCAATTAAATTACAAATGACAATGAAGTTTTTCATGATGATCTAATTCTTTTGATGTGGAACTGTATCTCTTTTATTACTTAGATCATATAACCCCTAAATTTAATTTCAACCAAAAACTTAATCCAAACACTCCCTCTGGCTCTAATATTAACCCTAACCTCATGCAAAAACCTAATCCTAACCCTCACGCTATCCCCAGTCCTAACTCTATTCTTAATCCATGGCCTAAACCTAACCCTCACCTTGATTAAAATCCTAATTCTAATCCTAACTTAATCTCAGTTCTTAAATGCAGTAGTTTAATGTAGTAAGCAGCAGGTATATAACACTGTGTTGAGTATGTTGAGATCATCTATTACATATTTTACATGTTCAGGATCTTCTCGTGTGATCATCTACAGATATAATCACAAACTCTCCAAATAAAGAGAAAACATTCAGCAGATCTTCAACAAACTATTCTGAAATGTCTGTTGATCATGTAGTAAATGTATTCTGATGTTTCACTGCTGTTTCTTCATTGATATGTTGTTGTGATGTTATTATTACTGTATTTATATATATATTTCATCATGACCACCAAATAAAGTCTGACTGATATTTACCTGCAGTCTGAAAAACAATAAGCAATACATATACACAGTTAAGAGTTTCTCTGGAACCTCATGTAGTAAGTCATGTTTATTTTGTTCAGTCAACATAAATTGCAGACTCGCATTTGGAGCTCAGAATGTGTAGAACAGCTGTTCCAGTTGTACAATAAATTAGTTTGTTAGGAATAATTCAGTATTTTATTTAATAAACCACAATTGAATAACCCTCCATTATTTTAGGAAGGATAATTAGTGCCAGACATTGGTTTTGGTATTCCTCGGTGTTTTGTGAATTTGCCACTCAGTATTCTCCTTTCTCACAGTTTCTCTGTGTACAGTCTTGCAGCTGTATAAACAACTGTGGAGCCCCAATCAGGATGATCTGAGTATCGATTCTTCTCTGGACTTGAGAAGTTGTCATAGTTTTGATCATTTCCACATTTCCTATATCAGCCTGGCAAAGAGCCTTCAGCATCAACTAGCTTCTTTCTGGTTTTCACATCACTTTGATTCCAGTATAGATGTTATTCATCCAGATGTTGTGTTTGGTTTTCATGCAATACATTTTGAAGGGTTCCTAATTTTTCCTGAAGTCAACAAACAATGTTTTTATTGTAGCAAAAACAGTTGTAATTCATTTTACAGGACAACATTCTAGCATTCCTTTATCACTTACAATTAAACAATTTGTTTGTTACTGTGCTTTTAAAGCTGATATTTATAAACAAATACTGTTCTGTTTGACTGCCCTGTGTTGTGTTTCATAGAATTAGCAATCCATGTTATCACCCATCTACATGAACTAAATTGCTGTAGGCTGAATAAGTGGTTATATGTACATGTGTTCGTACATCACAAATCATGATGACTGTATTTGCAGCTTAGTTTTTATAACTCTACTTTGTGTGATAATACAGTGTTTCCCCCAAAATAAGACATCCCCTGAAAAGAAGACCTAGTAGAGGTTTGAATTGCTAAATAGAAGGCCTCCCCTGAAAGTAAGACCTAGCAAAGTTTTTTGTGATGCTCCCCCTGGTGGCCAGAAGCTGTAATACCATACATAGAGGAAGGAAAAAAAAGTAAAACGGGAAGAACCAATCAGATTGAATGCTGTTTAAAAGAAGAAAATAAAGGGAAAAAAGATATGCAGCATGCAGCTAGCAGTGGCCAGAGAAGTACACTCACAATACTGCAAGAGCCCGCTGTCCAAAAATCCTTCCACGGCATTCAGACTAACTAACATACTGTACAGAAGTCATATATCTGCAAAGTCTGGAGAGGCAGTCGGTAAGAGTCATTAAAGTGATAAAAGCTGTTCCTTGGAAGATGTTAGCGCTGCAGCTAAGCTAACAGTGGCTGCATTAGCCCTTTAGCGTTTGGACTTGTAGTCTAGTTCTTTAAACATTCACTAAAGTGAGGTGGATTATAAGCATATTTACTTATTTAAGGAAATATGTTCATAAAGTGTTACTGTAGAATGCAGTAAAATGTTAAGAGCAGTTGCATTAAGCACTTACTTTAAATAGTTTCTGTAATATTCATTTATTATTTTCTTTTTCTATTATTTTCTTTTTCAATAAATGTGAATTATTCTTCATGGGAAAATATGACATCCCCTGAAAATAAGAACTAGTGCATCTTTTGGAGCAAAAATTAATATAAGACACTATTTTATTTTCGGGGAAACAGGGTAAGATGATGTGGAGAGTATGTTTGCCAGACCTAGCAAGGGAAATAAAATAGGTAATGGTGACTGAATTCTACTCTGATTGGCTTGTTTGCCACTCACATGTGATATCAAAAGTCTTTCTACTGGTTAACGTTTTGTGCTGCAGTGTGCAAACGAGGAAGCGTTTGCTCCTGGGGAGGGATCATTTTGTTTGCTTTTTTTGTTCTTTTTTATCTCATAATCTTTGGCACTGACACTTCATGGATGTCAGTATTGAAAGCTTCTTCTGAAATTAGAGGACAACTGAGGAAATACAAAGAGAAGAGGTGCATGGTATAGAAAATAAGTGTCTAAGAGAGGAGGCAACAGAAAAGTTGTTATGAACTGAATGGTTGGTGTTGAGAGGATGTTTGCCTGAACTTGTGTAGGAATTGAAACTAATGGCAGATGAACAGCTAGTTTAGATATAGTTTGGGGGTTGAGTCAGGACTATGACGCCCTAGTATAGGGTTTTGGAATTGATCCGTTTTACTTCCCTGATTTGTTTATACGGGATTTGCATTTGAAGTAGAAGACAACAAACAGCATTGGAGCTTCACAGTATGCCAGTTACATGTACCTTAGCATTCAGCTTTACATTGCAAATACAGAACATTCAGGTAATTCTGAGGCATAAAGAATGGTAGGAAAATGGTCACGTAAAGTGAATTACAACAGTGTGTGATATATAAAGCTACACAACATCTTAAGAAGACCTCAGGGAAAAAAATGAAAAATACAGTACATGAGGTCTTTAAAGCATGATGCTGTGCAGGACACTGAAACTGGCGTAGAAGAAAATTGATTTTTTCAGCTATGTGGAAATTCTTTTCATTCTAAATTCAGTATGTTCAAGGTAACATCTCTGGAAGAACACTTGAAACACATGCGCTATGACATGAAATTGGCCCAAGCCCCTGAAACCCAACAACGTTCATTCAGAAATGCTTTTGACATTTCCCAGAGAAGCACTCATTCCAGATTTGATTTCGATTCAGTGTTTGTATATGGAAGTGTGGCAGTCCCAGGCCATTCACACAGACTGAATTAATGTGGTTATTTGAGAAATGTTTACCTCAGTGTATCTAAAGACAATATAGTCAGTTCTCTTCGCCCACACGGTGGGGATCAGAGAAGAATTCTCTTCAATTACAGTCTAATTATCATTCCTCAATTTGTCTTTTGATGACTGGACTGCAATCAGTATGAACATATAAACAGACATCTCTCTCTCTCTCTCTCTCTCTCTCTCTCTCTCTCATGTGGTTTTAATTTTCATCCCCAGGCAGTGGTTGGAGTTTGGCTGAGCTTGAATTTCATTGCTACGCTGGAGGGATTCCACTCCCAGGTTCAAACTTAAAGGCTTCAGTTTATTGTGATTTCTTCAGATGGATGACTTGTTTAAGATGTGAAGACCCACTGATGTTTTAAGCTGCTCTATGTGGAGGCAAGTGCATCTACAGCTGCAATACAGCCATTGAGCACGAGGTGGAAGCAGAGCACTTGAAATTCTATTTGCATACAAACTGATTTGAATGACTTAAGAGTTGCATGGCACAGTCTTGTCAGAGTAAGGGGTGGATTTTTGACCAGAGAATTTCTATTTTTGCTTTGGATAATTCATTGCAGGTTGTGAAAAAACTGAAAAGGCCACTTCAAGTTTGTGGACTAGCCTTTAAAGAGGGAATTCATGTTTTTTGACAGCTCAGAAGTTGCCTGTTTGTGAATGTTAACTGATTTATTCATATCAGTTTCCTGTAAATTTACACTTATAAGCTTGAAATTACTTTTTGCCTTTAGAGACTATTATAAAAGACTGATGCTCCATTTGCTCAGAAAGGTGAGATAGGACAGTGTCACCACTTTTTAGCTTAGGTTTGGTCTTCAAGTTGTTGACAGTGAGTTTATAGACTTGTAGAACAAATTTAGGCAAGACATCATGGAATATACCGTATGTATATTGAGGGTACCCCAGAATAGGAGATATTAGCCCATAAACCACCTCGGTAAACACTATTAATCATTATAATATGAGATAGGAGCATTTTTTTCACTGTTATAGACAACTCAATTAACATTCTGTACTAGTGCATCTCCAAAAATCAGAAAACTGTGAAAATGTTCATTTGTGTTCAAAATGTAATTTAAAAAGCTACACTGTGATATATTTTATATTCATTACATGTAACATGGCATTTTTGTTCTGTTTAAATGTTGATACAGTTTAAATCTTGACTGTTTGGAAACTTGAAATTAAATATTAAATGAAAATAATAATTTGAGATTCAGATTCATGAGCAACATGTCTTACTGATCAACATTAAAACAAAAAGGTGTGAAACATGACAGTTTAACGTTTGAGTTAAATTATGAACAACACTGAATGTTTTCACAAAATTCAAATTTTTTTGATGTAGCTTTGTAAACAGATGAGTATATTGTGCTCAAATGTCAAGTAAGGTGAACTTCCCCTTTAACCATTTTAAATGGCTTAGCACATCTGTGTCTGTATATAATTAAGGCAAAGGTACTCAGGTTAGAGGATCATTCCTGTTTTTTCCCTTCTAGCTCTATAGACACTGCAGCCCTTAAGGAACAAAATTGAGAACTCTGCTAATAGGGCAGAATAACCTTCGGATTGGTGCTGGTTTCACTTTGCTAGCACCCAGTGTTCCTTATACTGGCAGGAGTCTTAAGGAGTAACTTTTCTTCCAGAGAGAGAGAGAACAAGATGATGATCTTAACTGTAAAGACAGAAAGGAAGAATGATAGATGGGTTATGACCGCCAGGGACAGGCATGATGGATGACCACTAAAGTCAAGAAAAGAAAAGAGGAAGAAAGGCTAAGGATAAGGTTAAATTGTAGGAAACAATAGTCTTCAGTGGCTTAAATTCTGTCATTGACCCACCATTTCCTTCTGGATATGGAATGTATTCTGACATACTGCATAGTTCACCTCATAGTTAACATTATTAACTTGTGTTCTTAGCTTAGTCAAGGTTGTTGACAATGTATAAAAAGACTTTTCCCTCTATATTTATCAGTAACAAGCTTGTTATTATCATATTGCATTACTTTTAATATATGACTAAATCAAATCCATAAATTATGACTTTAATTCTGAATACTAACTCAATCTGAACCATTATAAATATTTAAAAATGCTATAACTTTTAAAACCATTCAAAATGTACTATAACACATGATATATATATAAAATATTTCTCCAAGCTAATGTATATAACATTATTATGTAGACAGTTTATGAGCTGAAACTCAGTGAAACGAAGTGGTTTGTGAACCATTTTAAAGTGACATGATCAAGTTTCCTCCTTTTTAAAGATCTACCTTTATAGAACTATTCAAGCTGCAGATGTCCTGTTTCTCATTATCCAGTGAAGAGGATGCCAGCTTTGTTCTGTTCATTTCCAGCACATTTTACACTGATCTCTGTTCATCCAGGAGTTCGTTTTAACGTTGGTATTTCTTTCTTCAGTGTAGGTGTATTTTCTCTATTAACTGCATAAAAGACTCCAACACACAATGTCTCTTGCCCCACACTGGGTTACATCAGTTCAGTTTAAATGAGCACAGTTTAATAACAGACAGATGTCCATTGACTTCCATGTTTAATGTAGGAACAGCTTTACAGAAAATTCCACTGTAACAAGGTCTGTCATTGCTGTTGAAAAATTTCCAAACTTTATCAGAAAAGGAAAAAACACAATTGGAAATTTATTTGTCATTTAAGAGCATTAATATTCGTCTGTTCATCGTTAAACTTCACATAATTTAAGGTCCAGTAATTATTGAGGCTTTCAATGTTTATGTGTTAAAAACTGAGTTCCATGCAATTAATTTGTTAACGCACTTGACCATGTGTGGCACTCGTATTTCTTTATGACTGAACCCAGTTACACTTACTGCAACTTGCTTTATTTGAAAATGAAGAAAACATGCAACAGGGTTGTCGCAAACCTAATAAAATACACTCTGTTGTCTTACGCCAACTATGGCACCTGAGGAGGTCATTTTTGTCATTCAAGTATCAAGTATTTTCAGAGCCTGATAAAATAGGTTTAAATATCTATTCAATCTCTCTAAATACTCTTAATGTTACATTTGCCACCACTGCCATCCAAAACTGCAGATTTGTGGAGGGCATTTTTACATTCCACTGTATGTTGCCTTTTTAATATGGTGTATATACATGTCATAGGTCATTGCCGTCTCTGACACACCCATCAAAAGAGAAAAGCCTGTTGCACAACATACATTTTGAGACTGACTTTACCCCTGGTCTTTTAAATGGCATGTTTCATAATAAATATCTATCAGATGGCTCTCTTGATAAAATAAAAGTTGCTTTCAGGTATTTGCCAGGCATTGATAGTAAGTGTGATAATGGAGTTATCACATGGCAGGTTATAATAAGTTGCATAAATCAGTGGAACATGACTGATGGTACAGTATATTCTCAGACCTTGTGCAGATGTTTTCCATCCAATAATAACTTTTGCATCGTCTTACTTGTATTATTTATCATTTCTTTTAGGAATAATATCATGAATGGACACATTTAGAGGACTATGACATATGACGTGTTGAATATTTATATATCCTACTCATAATTGCATTCACTAGCAACAAAATCTTATGTTTTTTTTATACCTATGCTGAGCTTTAAGGCCAAGTGTGTTCCTTTGCAGAAGATTCTGTTGTTTGAAAGGTATTTAATAGAAATTGGAATATAATGACCATATGGGACTACATTTTGTATGATTGTAAATGTCCTTCTCCTTTAGATTTGACCCTAGCCCTGAGACTGCATCTTCAAAGGTCAGCAAAGGTCATGAACCCTTGTTGGAGGCTGTGCAACTGACCTCTTATTTTTGAGGGCCAACATGTGTCTGCAATTTCTTCCCCTCGGCTGCTCTGAACTTTGGATAAGTCTCTCTCTCTCTCTCTCTCTCTCTCTCTCTCTCTCTCTCTCTCTCTCTCTCTCTCTCTCTCTCTGACAGAATAACATGCTGTCTGATGCTGCATTTACATGTCATATTTTAAAAGAGCATCACACAGTGATGTAAACACATGTGTACGCAGGGCATGTAAGTGTTGTATGGATCTGCATCTCCATCATTGTCAATACACATCTCAGTGCATTGCTATCAATCTGATACATTAAAAGGTACATATGAAGCAGTACAGGATGGCATAGTGGATTGGTGGTTAGCATTTTCACCTCTCAGTGATGGCCTCAGGGTCAATTCCCTATCTGGGTGGAGCTTCCATGTACTCCCCATGTCTGTGTGGGGTCTCTGGTTTCCTCTCACAGTCCAAAAACCTGGAGGTCAGTTGAACTGGTTACTCTAAGTTGCCCTGTAGTGTAAGTGTCTATGTTGGTCAGTGATGGGCTGATGTCCTGTCCTGGGTTTGGCTGAAATAGTGGGATGCCCTGCCCAGCACCCAATGAAAGGGTAGAGGGACTCACCGTGAACCTGAATTGGATTATGCTATTAAGATAATGGATGGATGGATGAAATTAAACTCTATGATTCAGTCCTATTGTAGTGGAGTATGATTGAACATGAATTGATTCAGCATACTGTGGTCAAAAAATATGAAAAAGTTTGTGATTCATAGAAGATTTGTGTTCATAATTTAATTCATTGCATGTACAGTGACATTCAAAGTTTTTTTTGTTTTGTTTTAATGTTGATTAGTATGTCTTATAGCTCAGGAAAATCAGAAATCCAGACTAAAATGATTAGAATATAAAATGTATAAATGTTAATTACTATTCAGACAATTTCAACATTAAAACAAAAAACAAAATATGTTATTATAATTTTATAATTATGGAAATATGATTTTATATTTTTTGAAGATGCCCAAGTATGATGCACAAGAATATAAAGCCATGCAGTTCAAGTTTTGAAGTTGTTTGGTGAAAGTGTGGCTCCTCCTCTTCCATGATAATTTGAGACTTGCCTTGACACGCCTCCAACTCACACCAGATTTGGCTGAGAAACTTGGTGAGAACTGGCCACTAACAGCAGTGGTGATGAGAGAGTGAGCTTGAGAAACAAATATAAAATTACTATTCATTGTTTAATGGTCACTTTTATAATTGAGACATACAAAGCTCAGGGACTCTATTAATAATTATATAACAATAAATCTAATTGCATTTCCTTTTATAGCAAATAAAATGAAGCATCCCTAGCTCATTCTAAATTACATTCGGTGCACAATCTTAACCATCCCTAAAACGTTGACATGGTCATGCCTCCATTTAAAAATAATGACCTAAGGAGAGCCTTTGACCATCATTTTTATTTATTCATGGTGAAAAAAAAGCATGCATAAACTAGGTTCATCCTGTGTAAGAGCGCATGACGACCTTACATTCTGCAACATTTTTACAGCCATCAGAGGACTTTCTCTGAGTCAGACCTGGCCCCTCATGCCACCCCCCCCCCCTTTGCTGTAGCTACACCACTGGTACGTACATGCATTTTACTTTAAAAGCAGGTGTGTTACCCTAAACATTAGCATTCAAGCATTTAAAAGGTGAAGCTCCAATGAGTTTTTATTGTTTCAGCAACATGTCTTCACCTTGACGGTTCTCACTAAATGGAACATAACATTTCTTGGACTGAAATAGAGTTGAGGAAGGATCTTTCTAGCTAAATTCCAGCTGAAAGCTCTCTCTTATCATACCATCAAAAGACATCAACAGATGTCTATCCAGAAGCTGACACAAAGTAGAAAAGATTTGCAATCAACCTTTGCATAGTAACCACATAATCAAGACAATATGTGATTCATGGACAGGCTTTCAAGAAAGCAGATGCAGATAAGATACTGTACTGTATTGTGCAAAGAAAGTTCCAGAAGGAAACAATGGAGCTCTTAAGTTAATCCCTATAGGGGGACCCTATGTTTCCAGAAAAGCTTTACAAGGCACTCGGGGCATGTGTCTAAACTGTCCATATTTCCATTTTCATTATTACTTATGAACATATCATATTCACGGGTACAACAGTAACAATAACAATGTGGAAACCTACTGGACTTTACAATAATATACAATGGACCTGGCATTTGGACAAAAATACCATATCTGAAAATGAAACGTGCAAACACGATCTCAAAACCGCATCTCCTCACGCAACCCCACTGCCCCTGATAAACACATACTCAATACAAGACAGCATATTTCAAGTTTTCAGGCTGAAAAATTCTAAGGCATTAAAATTATATATTTATATACAGTATGACAAATATATACATATACTGAAATATACTCAGGAATGTTATGTGGAATTATTGCTATCTATCTATCTATCTATCTATCTATCTATCTATCTATCTATCTATCTATCTATCTATCTATCTATCTATCTCTCTCTCTCTCTCTCTCTCTATATATATATATATATATATATATATATATATATATATATATATATATAATCCCACATAACATTCCTGAGGACATTTCAGTATCTGACTATTAGGATTCAGCTTAGGTTCCTGAAACACATTCATTACAATGATTTTTCAGGCAAATAAAAAAACTGTTCTGAGAATCACAAGGATATACAAATATTTAAATTATATAACATTTGGTCCATACACAAATATATTCTAATTTTAACACTAAATGTTTTACATTTTCCAATATATTAAATTTAGAAAATAAATGGAAACTATGCCATTGTATACATACAATTAATATATAGTTTTTGTTTATTGTCAGCCATTGTACATCATTTACGCTCACGCTGTCAGCTGACAGTTGCGGTTATGTTTGTGTAATGCATTTTGACCTTACAACATGCCGTACTTGTAGTCCATCAAACAGTAAACACCACTGTGTGTAACTCAGCTGTAACAATGCTAGTATTAAGAACTTATGTATAAAGGAAGCTTGAGCTCACGAAGAAAGTCCCAACATTACTGAAACAGGCCAGTCTCAAGTTTATAATCGAGTAAGCATCTTCCTAGGTAACAGCACTCTTTTCTAAAGGTTCCAGAAAAATTAGCCTGACAACTAAATAAGCTGTTTATTTATTATTTATATTTTATGTTTCAAAGCTGTTTGAAAGGTATTTTTCTCTCTGTGTGTGGTCAGTATTTTAACATGCTGTAGGTGTAGGTTCTCATAATGTTGCAGCAATGTTACTGGAATGTTAAATAAAAACGCAAAAGTAAAATAATTGTAGAAAACTTTACAGATTGAACATTCTAAGAACCAATTTTACAACATTTGTAATGTTCAGAAAACGTTCTATTATTCAAAAATTGCTAGCTAGCTGGGTTAACTTCCCATTAAACCTTAAATGTAGGAGCCCGAATGTACAAAAACTGTTGCACAATTTAAGGGGGAATGGGGAAATTCAAATGAGATGCTTATGAGAATCAACCTTCACCTTTATATTTAAATTCAAGAACATTTGTTTAAACTTTGTGTTTGATTCAGAGAGGCATTATTTATAGCCATAAGTGTTTTAGCTACTCACAGGCCATTTTCTGGGTGTTCAGTTAGCATTAGCATAGTTGTTTTAATCAAACAGTGCTGACTGTACTTTGTTCAGATCAGAGGATTGTGTTTTCTTTTACATTTTGGTACAATATTACTTTTTGTTTTATGGAGTAACACAGATGTAATGGGGAAAGAGAATACTTTGTCCAGAAAGTAATAAGTAAAGTAATCCAATTACAGTTTTTGAGAAGCAATCAGTCATTTGTAATGGATTATAGATTTTTTCAGGAATGCCTCACATCCTAGATGTCTCATGGATAACTGCTGGTTAGTTGTCCAGTGATCAGGAGGGTGTGTCTGATCTGTGGATAAAAAAAATACAAATTTCTCTGAATGTATATGTCTCACTTCTGTAATTGTTTCTTTTTGGGAGGTGGGGGGTGTTAGATTACAATATTGCAGGTAACACTGCCATGTTTAGGCTGGACTACTCTGACTCAAATATCTCTCAAATAGGTTACTTACATGCTTCATGGTGCCATATTACAGTCACCATGAGAGAGATTAAAATAATCTGAGTTTGAATTTTGTGACATCTGATGCAGAACGTTACTGTTCTGGTTCTTAAGAGTAAATGTTGAAAACAATCTGACTGCCATCAAAATCCACAGCTGATAAGCATGTTCTACTTGAACCTGTTAAACTACATAAAATATCCACGAAACATCTTACATTAATTTGTGCCCTATTCTCCTCTACATCAACACACAAGCTCTTCCAGTACAACAGCAGCACAGTTTAAGTTAGTCTTCAGTTGCTTAATTCAATCAACATGTCTGAAGTGAATTGCTGTGATTGGTTTCTGGATTGGATTGCAAATGGAAAAGGAAAGGATTGTAAATATCTAAATATGCACATTACAGAAACCTTCCTAGAAATGTTCTTTTTTTGATTAAATCTTAACCACATAGCAAAATACTCCTCAAATATTTGTTCTTTGTGTAAAAAGATTTTCAGTGATCCCAAAAACCTTTGCTGATCTGCCATCTTGAAGGTACTGAACAACCACAGGATTGTAAAAAATATGTAGCTTTAGTTCCAGCAATCATCCTGAGTGGTTTTGAACAAAATGTTTTAAAAAGTCACAAGAAGTGTAAATGTGAAAGAAATCTACAGTTTACAAAGCTGTAAAAAACATAAACTCAGACATAAAAGCAAATTCAGGTCACTTTTCACATTATTGTGAAAGAACTGCAAAACACATGGAATATGCTTTTCAAAAAATAATGGAAAATCAAACTGTTAAGGCCTACACATGTTCTGTTAATGTTCTGTCCTGTGAACAAAAACCAACCAGTCATTTTTACCACCAAAAGTAGCAAACAACATTTATAAACCTGATTATTTTTATTTGACATTTTAACTATAAAATATAACTCACATGAGATGAAGAGTGATACTACTTAGTAGTCCCAGAATGAACTAGTTTACAAGCCATTCAGTGGGTCCCTCACATGAGGGCAGCCATATTTAGAACAGATTTACTACAGAATCTCTAATATACTCATGTCACTAGGTGCCACTGTAACGTTTTTATAGATGATCACAAAGCTTTTATGTTATTTATATAGTACCAGTCAAAAGTTTGGACTTCTCATTCAATGTTTTTTTTTTCCAACATTGTAAATTAATACTGAAGTCAAGACTATGAAGGAGCACAAAAGTAATCATGTAGTAAACTTAAAAGTGTTAAACAAACCAAAATATGTTTTAGATTTTAGATTATTCAAAGTACGCACACAACTTATTTTAAACACATTAAAAGGGCAATAAATGCAAATAATTAACTCTTAACAAGGCACACACAGTAAATCTGCCAGTGTTAA